>NEWO01000797.1:166480-177327 GCA_003013225.1 Phalaenopsis aphrodite | reverse complement strand
CCATGCAGCAAACTTTTACTGGACCAAAAAAATAAAAAAAAAATAAAAAGATAAAAAAATAAGAATATATATATTATAGAAAGCCCAAAAAGGCTAGTAGATTAACTAGAAAGAAGGATACAGTACAATGTGTATAAGGGTCCAAACATGACACCTTGTTCACACCAAAACCACAAGTGGTTCCAAAACCAGAAAATACAAAAAAGTACAGTAGAGACATAATGAAAAAGCCTAAAAATGCTGAAATACAAAGTATCATGTGGCTAGAGAGCAACCCAATTTGGTTTTGCCTCTGCCTCTGGTTCTAGGGAAGGAGCAAGCTAATAAGTTGGTAAGATGATTGCCATTGCCAGTAGTAACCAATGTATCATCCACTATGTTCCCTAGCTGGAGTCGGCCTCCATTCTTCTTCTTCCTCCTGGAATAGACCTGCCATTCCTCTTACGAAGATTGACTAACCTGATCTTGGTCTAAAGTGTGCTGAAGATGTGTAAATTGTTGAACATTAGAAGTAACGACATGTTGTACCGGCTAATATGCTATTGAATCAAAGGAACACTTTCGTGTGTCTTGGTATGTAACTGAGTTTTCTTCAATAGTAGTTGGTGGTATAAGCATAACTGGATCTGTAGCTGTAGTATGTTGTTCTTCAGGAACTACGGTGTTGGGAAGAGGATCAGGTTGCATTTTCTCAATAGGGATAATATTTGGCTGTTCTTTAGTGATATACAGCCTTAGATGAGGATGCAAACGATAGCAAATAGTAGAGCTGTGACCAAACAAACTACAATGAGAGCAATAAGGAGGGTGTGGTTAGATTTCAACCTTTTGTTAATACCCGTTGCGAGTAATTTCAATCCACACCTCATCCGGAGCATGTTGAGTGATATCCCTCTCAACTAACACATAAGTCACAGAGGGTCTGGTGATAACAAACGTAAGACTATCAACCCTGAGAGGCTTACCGTAAGCAGTTGCTAAGGAGTAGAGAATTTCTAAATTGAACAGATTAAAGTTTAACCGCGAAAATTTTATCCAAACTGGAATGATAGGGTACTCAGCCTTTAGGTCGAAACCAACAGTTCACTTCAGAATTTTCATATTACGGTTGTCGATCTTGATAACTTTTTGAGAAAAGATGCGAGTATAATCAACATCATGAGATAACTGAATCAGTATGTGCCGACCGTCAAGTAAACCAATATTCCAACTGCCAAATAGCTTCATAGTCTCAAACTCTTTCTGAGTGATCTCCAATTTTGGGTTACTATAAAGAAATTACCCCACTAGAGCAAAACGTCAAGAGGACGCGAGAGTATTGGTTTCAACCTCTGTGAGAATAAGAGCAGACTTTCCATTTTTTTCCCCAAATATTTTATGAAGGTGTGATCACCACCACCTTCAAGAGCATTGTGAAAAGATTGAGGAAAATTACAAGATTTACCAATACAAAAACCAGTCTCTGATTCTGAAAGAGAAGCACGAGTAGGAATCGAGAGGTCGCTGGTAAGTGCAGTAGCATAGGAACGGATAGCCATCTCTGCCGACAAGATTCTGTCGGACAAGAAGCGAGGAGATGTCGTCTGAAAGGAAATGCAAAAACGCGGGCAAAGCAGTGTGACAAATGCAACCAAGCGAGCAGTGCAGTAGCTCTGTCGCCAGACCGAGACGACGCGGGAACTGCGAAGGAGGCGTCTTGGACAGACGAGGACGTCTTCTGGAAAGAAATGCGAAAACTCGACCTGCCTCGTCGTCTTGAAGGATGCGAAGTCGCGAGCCTGCCGCCAAAAACACGCGAACGTGAAGCACAACAACAACGCGACGACACGAGCGCTGACGTCGACGAAGACGAAGCAGGGAAATAGAAATGCGAGATAGATCCGTGTAGTGGAAAGCTAGGGTTCGTCATGAGGCGAAACCCTAGCAGAGGGGAATGATACCATGCCGATAGGTGACATATATATATATATATATAATTGCTCAAGAAAAACCACCTCTATTCATTAAAAACTTGGGCTTATATAGTGCCTACAACGTTCTTTACAAATAAATTCCTAGACTTTTTCTATATTTCTTATTTACAAATAAGACCCTAAAGTATGTATAATTCTCTATATTACCCCTTAAGATGGGCAAAAGGTATCCACTAAGCCCGTTTTGTCACACAACCTAGATAAATCTAATGAGTTGTTCCTTTGTGAGGAAGTCAACTACCTGCGCTCTAGTACCTACATTTCTTATCTTCAGCAATACACTATTTGGATTCTCCTTGATGAAGAACCTATCAATCTTCTCATGCTTTGTTCTGTCATGTTGCACCGGGTTGTTGGCAATGCTGATTGCTGAATTCTTGTCGCACAACTTCATTTGAGCTCCTTGGTCCACCTTGAGCTCTACCAATTGAGCTGTTAGCTATAACATCTCGGCAACTCCTAAGGCCATAGCTTTGTACTATGCCTATAGCGTCAAACTCACGACTACCGAGTGCTTCTTGCTATTCCAAGAGCCCAAATTGCCCCCTACAAACATGTAGTATCTTGATGTGGATCTTCTGTCATCTGCATAGAATAATCAGAGTCATAATAGTTTTGAATGCCTATTTTTCTTGAAGATCAATTCCTTCTCTAGTGCACTTTTTAGGTACCTTAAAATATGATACACTGCATCCTTGTGACCCTTCCTCGGATCATGCATGTAGTGACTTGCCACGCTTACTGCAAATGATATGGCGGGACGAGTATGACTCATATTGATAAGATAATCTACCAACCTCCGGTATCTCTCACGATCAACTAGCTCTCCTGTCTCTGTGCACTCATTTTCCTTCTGATCAATTGATGAAACTGCAGGCTTGCATCTCAACATGCTTGTCTCTGTGAGCAAGTCTAGCACATACTTCTTCTGAGATAGAACAATCACCTTTGCTCCTTTTTTTTAGTCGCAATGCAACTTAGTAGAGCAGCGCACGAAGCTACTGCTTTCTCCTACCACTGCAAACAAGGCACTGTTCCTACCATCACCGAACTCTTTCTTCTTCTTCAGTATTGATTCTGACTTCACGCATGCTGCACGATAGTAGTGTCAGCTTCAACAACTCCTAGCAACTCACAACAAGCGCGATGTTGAATCCACCTTTTTTGTATATAGCACGAAGTCATCTTAAGCATGAAATCAAAGACTTTCCCTCTTTTCTTCTTCTTCTTCTTCTTCTTTTTTTTTCTCTTCTTCTCTACACCAAAGTAGCTCCCCTTCTCCTATGATTTCTTCTTCTCCTTTCTTCTTGGACTTCTTCTTCCTTACTCGGTTAGGGCACAACCTCTTTTCTCGATCTTTCTGCTCTCCATCTCGCTCGCTCTTCTGTTTGGAATGAGAGGAAGTTTGGAAGGAGTGTGAGTTATAATTCTTATGAGGGGGTGAGACCTTCCAAACTAGCACTTATTTTATTTATTAGTATTATAATCATTTATTTATTTAACATCATTTATTACAATCTCCCCTCCTTATAAAATTTCATCTTTGAAAATAAACATGAAATCAAACATACCTCAAATAAAAAGCTGTGGATATCTTTCTTTCATTTCAGATACCTTCTCCCATGTTGCATCCTTCTCCGACCCATGCTCCCATAAAATCTTCACAAAAGGGATCTTTTTGTTTCGCAGTTTGTTCACATCATAATCCAAAATTCTTTCAGACTCCTCAACATATGTCAAATCAGGGTTAATATCAATTGAGTATGCTATCACCATTCTAGCTTCATCTGCAATATATTTTCTGAGTGAAGAAGTGTGGAAAAACATTATGCACTCCCTGCATATTTGCTGGTAAAGCCAATATGTATTTTAAAAGATTGATCTAAGATTAGGCTATCACCAACTGAGGATTAGAAAAGAAGACATAACGAAGACTGCTTTCAGGACCAAATATGGGAACTATGAATTCGTATTGATGTCATTTAGACCGACAAATGCTCCAACAGTTTTCATGGACCCGATGAATAGCGACTTCAGGCAATTTCTGGATACTTTTGTGATCATTTTATAGATGATATTTTAATGTACTTTAGGGATGAAGTCAACCATGCAGATCATTGGCATGCTATGCTACTAGTTTTGAAAGAGAACACACTTTATGCCAAATTGTTTAAATGTAAGTTTTGGCTTAAAAATGTGGCTTTTCTTAAGCACATTATCAATGGAGATGGCATATCTGTGGATCAGAATAAGATAAAGGCGATTGCAGATTGGCCAAGCCCTACTACTGTCACAGAGGTCAGGAGATTTCTAGGCATGGCTGGTTATTATAGGAGATTTGTTGAGGGGTTCTAACAGATTGCTATGCCATTGTCAAGGTTGACTCAGAAGGCAGTGAAGTTTGTATGGTTTGATTGTTGTGAGGAGGTTTTTCAAAAGCTAAAGACTTGCTTAATGTCTACTTCAATTTGAGTCATTCCTTCAAGTTCAAATGGGTTTCAAATTTTTAGCGATGCGCCTTTGAGGTTTGGGTTGTGTACATAAGCAGCAAAGAAGGGTCATTGTATATCCATCACACAACAACTGAAGAAGCACAAAAAGAACTATCTCACACATGACTTGGAGCTTCCTGCAGTTGTATTTGCACTCAAAATATGGAGGCATTATTTATACGGAGTTAGATGCGAATTTTTACTGGTCACCAGACTTAGAAGTATATCTTCAGTCAGAAAAAGTTGAATCCGAGGTAAAGGAGATGGCTAAAATTTATTAAAGGTTTTAATTTAGATATTCAGTATCAACCAGGGAAGACAAATGTTGTGGCGGATGTGCTGAGTAGAAAAGCTTCAGGTAATTTGAATTATTTATTTATTTAGCACGAGCAGTTAATTAAAGATATGTAGAGGTTGAAGTTATCTATAGTTGATTTTTGTGATGCCAACATAGTTCAACTATATGAGTTGACGGTGCAGCCAACTCTAAAGGGCAGAATTGAAGATTCTTTAGCCAGAGATAGCAGTATTTAGAAAGTTCTGGAGCAGGTTCAGGCAGACAATTTGAAGAGATATGAGATAGATCAGAGTGATTTAACGAGGTATAAAGGTAGGGTTTATGTTCCAGATGTCGATAACCCGAGGAAAGAAATTTTGGGAGAAACACATTTATCTGGTTATTATTCTTTCAGTGAGCAATGAAATGTATCAGAATCTCAAAGAAGTATTTTGGTGACTAGGATTGAAGAGGAGTGTGACCGAACTTGTGGCTAACTCTCTTTTATGTCAGATAGTGAAGGCCGAACATTAGCGTTTTGGAAGTCAATTATTTCCTTTACCAATTCCAAAATGGAAATGGGAAAATGGGAGAAGATTGTGATGAATTTTGTTATTGGTTTACTGAGATCGCGTCAGGGTCATGATGTTATATGAGCAATTGTCAATAGACTGACTAAATATGCCCATTTCTTGTATATAAGACATACAAATCCAGTTTAAAAGCTAGCCAAATTAATTATATGTGGATCCAATTATGAGGTTGCATGGGGTGCCAAAATCTATTATCTCTGACAGAGATGGAAGGTTTATTTCCAGAATGTGGATGAAGATTCAGGAAACTTTGGGCACTTGACTGACTTTCAGTACAACATTTCACCCTCAGACTGATGGTTAATTTGAGAGGACTATTCGAACCTTAAAGGATCTACTATGGCTATCTGTACTTAACATTGGTAAAAGTTGCGAATCATATATACATTTAGTAGAATATGCTTATAATAACTGTTACCAAGCTAGTATTGAGATGGCTTCATATGAAGTTTTGTATGGAAGGAAGTGCATGACACCTCTATGTTGGACTGAAACAGGTAAAAGATAGATCATTGGTGTTGATTTGGTTGGTGATGCTACTGAGAATGTTAGACTGATCAGAGACAGACTGAGGGCAGTGCATGAAAGACAAAAGAAATATTAAGATGCCATGGACAGACCGGTTGAGTTTGAAGTTAGAGAGCTTGCTTTTATCAAGTTCAGTCTATTGAAAGGTGTGCAACAATTTGTGAAGACAGAAAAATTGATCCCCAGATTTGTCGGTCCTTTTGAGATTGTGGAGAGGATTGGGAAAGTGGCTTACAGATTGGCTTTCATCTCTACACGATCCCTCACATGTTCCCCCACGTTTGGGGTCGCAAACTGCGACAATTGCTCATGAAAGTTTCTTGTGCTTGCGCGCTTGCGCGCCCGGGGTCTCTATATGTGATGGAATGAACGAGCGCCTAGGTGCCCAAGGGTTCGACGCTTAAGAGCTGGTATTGCGGCGCCTACAGGCCCAACGGTTTGCTCCTAAGTGCCAATAGCTCGGGTTTGGAAGGCAGGGACTGGCGTTTAGGTTCCCAAGGGACCGGTGCCTAGGCGACACTGTCACTTTTCACCATTTAGCTCCAAATCCTCTCCTTGTTTCCTCACTTCAATTACCTGTTGTACCTAAATACCTTTCTTAAAGTGCAATATCAGCAATAGAAATGTATAAAAATAATCATAAATTCTGGTTAACTTTTTCATGCATCATGGCCCCGTTCACACACCGTTCAATTTAATTTTGCTATTATTTACTGTTATGTCCTTTATTATCAGCCCTCTGTCCGGGAAATTATATCAGCAATAAGCAGATGAAAGCTAGTAAGGACAAAAAAAAAGGTTTAGTTTGGTTATAATGTATCAAAAATAAATAAAATGATATTTCTATAACATTTATTTTTGAGGTTTTCCTGTTTTTCTTGCAGCAGTTGTTTACTTTTATTCGGTTTTAATCATCTTTTATTGTACGCCCAAGCCTCACCAGTTCACACTGTCCCTGTATAAGTGTTTCCTTTCCTGCTTAATGCATTCTGCAATTTCTTTGAGAAATCTAGTGCGGTTATACCAACATTTGTTTTACAATTTTCCTTTTTTAATTCCCTCTCGTTTTTCTCAGGCAGAGTGTTATCATTATCTATTTGATGCTGCAATTAAGCTCTATCAGTTGGGAATTGATTGGACAAGTCCTGGCCACGGTTTTATTAAAAATGAATCATATCAGAGAGTAAGCAAAAGGAAGTTTGAAGTTTATGCAAATGCAGGACTTGCTTTTCAAGCTTCTAAACCATCAAGGGTAGGTTCCTTGGTTCGTTTCTAGATACGCTCTTAAGATGTCATGGTTTAGAAAGAGGGCATAACTAGTATGTTATGATTATTCTTCATGTAATGGGAACAACATGTGGTATTCTTTTATAGGAATAAACACACATTTGTCTCTTTTACCCTCAATTACTTTTTTCATTGATTTTATACATAACTGAATGGGGATTTTAATTTGCATTATACTTATGGTATGTTGCAGAAATGCATTGTACTTGACATTGAGGGGACAACAACGCCAATATCTTTTGTTACAGAAATTCTTTTTCCCTATGCGCGTGATAATGTGCGGAAGCATTTGATATCTACATATGACACCATCGAGACCAAAGATGACATTGAACTATTGCGTGCTCAAGTAATGGCCTACTTTTTTGCTATATTACTTTTCAGCTTCATCATTTTTTAAACAACCTTGTGTTAGTTGCTTTGTAAATGCATTTTGCTATGCTTGCTAGATGATCATTTTCTTGCCAAGAAATCACATAAAAGATGATTTTTTTGAGTTAGTTTTAAAATGTTAATAATAACCTTCTGTTTCTTACAATTTATATACTTTTAATCCACTGGCTTTCTCTCTGATAGCAATTTATTAATTTGATGATGTATTTATTAACTTAATTTGATTATTTTAAATTGATAAGGGTTAGGCTTTTTGTATGTTTTAAGCCTTTGCTTCTGGACATGCTTCTGTTATTTGTAATATTCTAATATTTCTCTCTTTTTGGTAGTAAAATATTTTACTTAAATGCTGCCCCAGTCTTTTGAATGCATGTAAGCTACCAATCAAATCTTTCTATTCTGAATTTCTAACTGGCTAAGTGGATATTACACTTCTTATATCTTGAGTGCCATTAATTTGTTTTTTGCAATTTAATGTAAAGCATTATTTCATTTTCTGTATATATATTATATTTTATTTTATTGGCAATTTGATACAGGTTCTGGATGATTTGGAGAAGGGTATTTTAGGTTGTACACCCATTCCACCTGATGATGCTGGGAAAGAAGAAGTGATAGAGTCCTTGGTAGTCAATGTTGAGGCAATGATAAAAGCTGATAGAAAAATCACAGCACTAAAACAGTTGCAGGTAATAAATCTGCCAATCCTTACGTGGAGTGCTCATGTCCACAGTTATTGTTGTTTACTTGTTATTTTCAGGGACATATTTGGAGAACTGGCTATGACAATAATGAATTGCAAGGTGTTGTTTTTAATGATGTTCCTGAAGCTCTTGAAAGATGGCATGATGGTGGCATCAAGGTATGATCAAAATTTATGCTTGTGATGTTTTACTGCCAGAGTATGGTTTTCCTGAAACTCTTTATATGGTTCCAATTGACTTAACTTGTAAGTAAAAGTTTTCTTGCCTTAAGAGAGAAGTCGAGTTAATGGTTCGCTTGGGATTCCTAATAGGTAAAAGCATTTAAGAGGTAAAACATCTGTTGAATAAGAGAGTGGAATGATGCGATTCTATTCCTTCTGCTGTGGCCCTTTTTTGGGGGTCCTTTTGCTATTTTTTTGTAGGCTCAGATGCAATTATTTGTGGAGTTTACTTGACTATTCGTTTTGGTGTCACCTGACTACGATTGTTCTATGGGACAAGCTCTTTATTTTGGGACTTAAAAAAAACTTTTATGGCTCAATAAACATTAGTTTTAGTATGCAAATCATTCTTCTTTTAAGATTTTAATCCTTGAACCGGCAAGTATTCTGAAAGAGTTCTCCATTTATTCATGCGACACTTGCTCATTCTTGATTCCTTTCTTTTTTCTCTCCTCTTTTCCCGCTGTTCTCATCTCTTCTTTGTTTATTGTGTTCTATTGAAAGTAAAATAGTTTTTATGTGAGTTGTTATGTTCTATTTTCATTTTCTTGGACCAAATTTAAATAACTTGCATTACTTTCGGGGTTCATCCTTTAATTGTTGTGAATTTTATTTGAATTCCCAAGTATTTTCAAATAAATTAGGGCTTTTTGGGATCAATTTTATTTCTTGTTTTTATTTTTGTTTTTAGAAACATATTTTTTTAGTGTATTTTCTACATATATTTTTCTTAAATAAATTAACTTCTTTTTAAAAATACTAAAACAACATAGATGTTTTGAGTGTTTTAAAAAACCTAAATATATTTATAACATGCCAAACATATGTTATTTCAAATCAAAGCATAAATAAAACATAATAAGGTTAAAGAATAAAGAATAAAAAAATAGGGATGCCAAACAACTCAGGTTTTTATCATTTTGTGTATGATTAATAGCTTGATTTTTAGCCAAATTCACATAGTTGTTGCACGGTTCATCATATCTACTAGTACATTTCGTATTGCTGTGCATTAGAATCCCTAAACCCTAAACTATTCTATATAATACTTCATGTTAAGCTTAATATTATGATAGTGTAATCTTCCATATTTTGTGGAAATTGATTATGTCTGAGTGAAATATCTTGTAAATTTTGTAAAACAAGTGAAATTACATGTGCTTGAAATGAATTAGAACTAATTTTACATGGAAGTGAGTAAGAGAAAATTAGAAGCTTCATATCAAAGCACATGAATTAAGTTTATTCTATAAAATATTTTGGTTTTTTTTCATGCCTAAAAAATAATTATCATCGTCTTGTTAAGAATGCATATCACATTTTACTTTATAGTTTATTTTTTATTTTAGTACTAATAAATGGTAAGACTAATAAATAAAATATTTTATAAAGATTTGTGTTCTTCCAAATTTTTCCTAATTTATAAAACTGACACCAAAACACTTGAGATGAACTAGTCAACACACATACTTGAGTTACGGCCAAATGATTAAAAAATAAACAAATCATTGAGAACAAAATTTTATAATTTTGTCTCCTTCACCCTCCATCAGAATTTTTGAGGTAGTTTCAGGGTATTAACAAAATTATCATCTTTGTAATTTAATTTAAATAAAGTAAAAGAGAATGACAAAAATCTAAGGTTCAACCTAAAGGATGGTGATGAGCACGTTGTTTATGAATCTATGAATGTACCGCATGAAACAAATACATCGATTGATCCATTTCCTTTGTTATTGAGTTTATGGATGAAGTAAAAAAGTAGAATAATTCGCTAACCAACATTATGTAGTCAGCTAGCCACAAACTCTAAAATTCAATGCTGTAGGATATATGATAAATATCATAAAAAGTTGGTAGTTTGGATTATTTTAGTGGACTACCAAATGCAGGTCTCATATTTATCTGTGAATTCCCAATCTACTTTTAAAATTTCATATTGATGTAATAATTTGAGCATTTAGTTATTTAATATGTTGGCGCTGTTTAATCAACCTAGAGGGGTGGTTTCAAGCTTTGCTAGTTCAGCTTCTTGGGTACCTCTGTAAAATTTAAATCACTTGAAAAAAATGAATTAGTTGCTGCCATGAAACCTTAAATGTAGTAATTTTTTTTTTTCGGGTGTAGTGTTTGGAAGACTAAATTAAAACTTTGATAAGGACGAGACGCTTATTTGCAAATGCAAATATTTTAGTCTCTTGGCCAGAGTTGGGTGCAACTTACTTGGCTGCCTTGGGCTCAACTTGTCCAACCTTTGGGTTACAATATCCTACCCCTTACCTTTTTGAAGTCTGGCAGACATTCTGGATGATTTAATCTTGGCCATTGCTATTGGTATCTAATGTGAGGCATTGATGTAATGTCCCATTTCAGTTATCC
>NEWO01000797.1:106350-153259 GCA_003013225.1 Phalaenopsis aphrodite | reverse complement strand
CACAATTCATAAATTTGAAAATTAAAAATCCAAGCAACCCAATTTACATATATGAAAGCCTCCTAATGTGAAATAGGAAAGAAACAAAGGACGGAAACTACCTGAAGGTAAAGGAATGAAATAAAAAAGGAAGAAAAAAACATGCTGGATTCCCACAATCGCTTGGGCCGACACCTCTGTTTCATGGTATCATGGGAAACTCTGCAATCCGCATCACATATATTCTTGAAGTTTTGTTTAAAATTACTCGATTATTAGTTTAGTTTCTCATTTCTGGATGAAAAATCATTCCTTTGGGCTGCTTCAACTTCTCCCTTTGGCTTATAAGATACGCTACACTCAGAGGACACAAACTACTAATCATAAGGCTGGAACAACTATTCCTCATTCGGCTATTTCAGTGTTGGTTGAAGCTGTGAACTTTTTTTCTTGTGCTGCTGTTGTTGCAGCTATTGAAGCTTTTTCTTTTGTTCAAATCCTATCATCTTTATTTAGTTACTTAACACTATTACTAGTTCCCTTTCTACGTCCACTAATGCTGTTTAATTTAATTTTTTTTTTTTGTGCTCTATTATGTTACCCTACCTACCAAAAATCAGCTCAAGCTGTATATTGACAAAAATAACAATTTTTTTTATTCAGATTTACATATATTCCAGTGGGAGTAGAGAGGCTCAAAGGCTTATCTTCAGAAATACTGTACACGGGGACTTGAGAAAGTATTTATGTGGTTTTTTTGACACTACAATCGGGTATGTTTTCTTAAGAAGTGATATTGTCAGTTCGATTGCTTGTTGATTTGATTCTTTGTTTAACTTGTTACCATAGTATTTGTATGCTACTTTCTCTGGCTAACGATTTTTCTTCTCTCATGTTTAGGAACAAACGAGATGCAAAAAGCTACTGTGAGATATCTCAATCTGTTGGAGTAGATGAGCCATCAGAAATCTTATTTATAACAGATGTTTATCAAGAAGCTGTTGCTGCGAAGGCTGCAGGTAAATTTCTGTTTCATGTGTTGTCTGTGTGTTAATATTTTCTTACAAACCTTTTGGTTGTAGATAATTAGTGATGAAATATTTATATTATATCAAATTTATTATTTTACATGCATTGTTTCTTTAAACATGAATTTATATTTTAATTCTTATCATTCTATATATTATTATTATTTTTAATATTGATATTGATTCAATTTCATCCTTTAATAAACGAAATTTCCTTCACGCCCTTGACAATATTCAAGCTATTAATTACACAAGCCTACAGTTGTTGAGCCTTTCCCTTACTCAAGTTACCAGCTCTTCAGATACCGGTCAAATAAATTTCTGGAACATTTTCTTATCTTCTTTCTCCACTGATTATATTTTCATGTCATTGGTGCTTTGTGGAATTAACCTGCTTTATTTTTTAGTTTATGGGGTTTCACTTTCCAGGTAGTGATGTTACATGTCTGCTCCCCAACCATGCCACAACCCATGCGAAATGCCTCACAGCGGATCCCAAAAAGGATTGCTTAGGGCTTGTTTGGGATAAATTGTCTTTAAAAATATGTTTGTTTAGTATTTATTTTCTTACATGTTTTTAATTTTTTGTTTTTAAAAATAAATTAACATGTTTTTTAAAACACTCAAAAGAACTATTAGATGTTTTGAGTGTTTGTAAAAATAACTATATTTTAATCAAATAGCCAAACACGTTCTGTTTTAAATCAAAACATAAATAAAACAAAAATAAAACCAAAAAAAGAATACTAACATGAATTTTGTTATTTGGACAATTGGTTATACCCATTGAGGTTTTTTATTCTCTTTTATCTTTGGAAGTTTGTTGCAATAAATGATAAGAGAACCAAAGGGCTTAAATAATTCATCAATGTGTATTAAAAATGTTGTCTTTGATTGATTTGATTGCAAGCTATTTTATTCATGTCTGTTCATTTCAGCTCTAAAAAATATGAATTTGTGGGCTTTAGCTTGAATCTTTTTGTATTTCATTCTTTTAAACTCTATGATTCACGCAAAAGATATGAAGATTTTGAAGGACAAGGTCGATTTCATACTGAGATGCATCATTGCCAATTACTTTTACAAAGAAATGCAGTTTTACAAAAAATGTGGAAAGTAAAGAAGAAATTAAAGTTGATGGACACAAGAAGAAAAATGAAATAAAACACCTTGTGGCTTCATTACTAGTATTTGTAGCCACCATCTTCTCGCATGCTGCCTTTGACAATCATTAGGTTACGAGTATCATTTCACTTCTTATGGAGGTATCATTTTGACAGAAAGGTGAGTGTTTTTTTTTGTTCTAATTTTCTTGTTAGTATTATGAAGAAATTGAGAATTCTATACGACTCTAGTTATTATAAGTGAACTTCTTGGTGAGGACTAATATGTTGATTAATTATTTGTCCAGATGTTGTTGTTAAAGCTAGGAAAGTTAAAGTTTGCCTTCAACCCCTCCCTTATAAATTACATACGACCCTCCTACGCCTACTCTCAAGAGTAAAGCCACAACCTCTTTTCGTCTTGTGACTATCGTCTTTTGCTCTGGGATTCACACCCTGCAAGTTTGTCTACACTGTCTCGTTCAACATCTCGTGGTTACTAGTGCAAGCCCACACCCTTGCCATAGCCTGTAGGTAATTTTATACTCCATGACTTGTAGTTTCACAAGTTGTGGTTCTACTAGTATGTGAATTCTCGTTCATGTGTTAGGTTCTTGCATGATTCTTCCTATTTAGGATTTCTGGTGGAAAGTGAAAAGACATGAAAGCCTTTATGGGGTTTTTTTAATAAATTGAGTTTTTTTAAGCATAGTTATTACATTCATTGATTGGAATTTAGTATGATTAAAAAATAAAAAAGAAACAAAAAGAGTGAAATCAAATATGTTGCACTTTTAATTTTCTTGTGCTTCTTCACGAAAATTTTCTCCTTCAATTTTTTCTTTACCGTCTATCACATTCCAAAATAAGATATAACATCGTAATTCCTAGGTAAATTAATATTTAATCTTTTAAAATAATGCGTATGCATTAAAATCATATTTGTTTATATACAAGTTGTCTAATTAATCTCAATCATTTTTTATTGTTTGGTAAATTATCGTTATAACATTATTTGTTCATGTGTGGGCACCTCTTTTATCCTCAATGGGTTAAGTTTGGGCCAGAACATTTGCTATTGAGTCAGGTTCTGACAAAACATTTGATATGTTTAATAAATGAGTTGAGTTCCAGGTTGGGTGTATTTGCGTCAGGCTAGACTCGAACACGACCTAAAAATCTGAATTGACAGCTCTAACAAAAGACTTATTGAGATTATGTCTATGACTTCCTCTATGATAGGCAACTATTTGAAATTATTTGAAATTTTCTTCCATTTCCAATCTCTTTTTCTTGGCTTCATTTTTGGCTCTACTTGACATCGTTGCCTCATGCCTAGGATCTACATCATTGCCTCATGGGGCACATGCTCTTGAACTTTGTTAAAAAGGATTCAGAGCTGCTGTGCTGCAAACCAATGTTGTGGCACTAAATCATCTCAAGTGCCGTAGCATGGAATCATAGCGCCAATTCTTCTCAAGTGTCATAGCTTGGAGTCATAATGCTTAGGCACTTGCCAGAAAATTGTGTATATTGTGATTATTTGTGTTATTTGAGTAGTTAATAAACATAACCGAAATTACAATGCTACTACCCAGCACCGCGAAGCCCTATCAATGAAATAGATGGTGAACATGTATTTTGGGTGGGCTGCAAAGGTGAATTAAAGGAGTTAGATTGAATTTGATCTTATTATTGCAGGGGTCGCATGCTGGCTTTGCGATACTCCATTGATTGAATTGACGATGATTGTTCTTAAAGAAACTTTGAGAACTAAAGGATAATATTAAACAGGGTTGATTGAGCTAAGGATTAACATCGTGATGCTATCTATTCAACTCCACAACATCATATCTTTTATAAATAGATATCAGGGTCGAACAAAATTTTGCTCGATCTTTATACTCTACGCTCCCACTTCATTCTTTGTTGCTCTCTGCCTCTTCTAAATTTCAATGAAGAAGATATGACATCATCCTCCTGGTCAAAAGGAATGAAAAAAAAAGCCTTGTGAAGTTTTGATAGTTGTCGATTCTTGATCATTGAGATGTAGTGTGAATTTTTGAACTCAGGTGGCTCAGTGTTGACCTCAATTTTGGTTGAGGTCTAGTCTTTTTTCTTTAGTAGCCTAGGGTCTAGTCATAGGACTTTCATATTTACTATTCCTAGAGGACCAGTAAAAGAATCCTCATCATTAGAAACTCTAAACTCTTCTTTGCTCAATTTGAAGTTCCTCATATTGGTCCTAATCTCTAGCATTTAGTAGGTGGAGCCAGTATGAGGGAGCTCAAAGGGAGTTCCCATAGGACTGTTTGGCCTTAGGGTGGACCCTGGGTGGTGTGACCTTCGTCAGTTCAAACACACACACCTAATACCCCCCATTTACACTCAAAACCTTATGCTTTAGTCAAATATGCTTAGTTGGTCTCTTAATTTTTTAGGAAACTCATATAGATGGTCCCATAGGCCACTAGCCCTAGGCCAGAGTTTAACTGAGACCAGTACATGGAGGAACCAAAGTAGGGAATTCTATTGGCTGATGGCCCCATAGGCCACTAGCCCTAGGCCAGGGTTTAACTGAGACCAGTACATGGAGGAACCAAAGTAGGGAATTCTATTGGCCCATGGCTCAAGTAGGGTGGTTGTGTGGTTGACAACCCCAATCTTACTAAAATACCCAATCTAGTCTTCTACCCCCAAAACCTACCCCAATTTAACAAACTACCATTGAAACCCCAATTTTGACCAAAATCTCAAAATTACCCAAAATACTCAATTTTGTCCAAAAAAGTTATTTCAAACTATTGAAACTACCAAAATTTCCCAAAACACCCCAAAATTTTTAAAATTATTAAACTACCCCTGATTTTGCCAAAATTACAAAAATATCCCTGGTGACCCAAACTATCCCAAACCTTCAAAAACCATTTCAAATATCCCCAAAACTAATTTGGACCGCTTTGGGATAGATGTATTGCTTGCGGTGTTAGGCTCGTTTATTTGAACTGCTGAGGATATGAGATCAGTTCGGTTTCGTATTCTTAAAACTCAAAGTATTACTTTTCAAAATTATATATACATATATTAAATTAAACCGGGCGTCAGGATATTCATTTCGGCGACCGACAAATTTTAATTTGGCGACCGACAGATTCTGGCGCCTCCGCTGGGATTAGTTTCTCTTCATTGTGATCGGGAAGTTTTGTCTTCATACATCGGTAATGTGTCCATGTCCCTCATGGACCAGATTACCCTTCTTCTGTTAACATGCATCACCCATTTCTTTCTTGGGTAAGTACGATTAACTCTTTTGGATTCCAGGACGGTCTGTCTAATCACTTTTAGATAGAGAGGTTCAGGAGTCATTTAGGGTTTTTTCTTGTTGTGTGGGGTTGGACCTCCAATTGGTGTGTTAGTGGACTAATTCCGCCCCAACAATATGCGTAGTGAAGTTGATCTCGCACTAGGTCTTAAACTTCGCCTTTTCCTCGCATTTTTTAAGTTTGGTTGCAAATTGAGCCAAGTCATTCCGTCTTTTAATCTCTCGTTTAATCTCGTTAAACCCCTCGACACTATAATTACAAGAACAAAAAATTAACTTGAAAACACCTCTTAAAGTTTGAAAAAGTAAAATCAAATGAAATAATAAAGGATATTCCCAGTTTACGGGCAAGTGCGTTAAATTGAGTACTTCTATTGAAGCTGTAAAGCACGAGATGTCACTGACTTCTCAGAAATCTTCAAATGACAGGAACGATGTCTTCGCCAAAGTTGATCTTTTCTTTCGTCATCGGAGTAGAGTTTGTTATCAACAGGAACAAGCTGCCTGACCTGTCAGTCATTAAATTTGGACAAGGGTTCGACGGCATTGGAGTTCGGGGATGTGGTTGTCGCAGTAATGAAGCCAGAAATGAACAAGTTCGTTAAGCCTGTTGTTGAGTTCAATTTGAAGCCTGCAATGGAATTCTTCCCTCTAAGCAGGTGTTTGAAAAGAACTCTTTTACTGCTGTGTCATCTGCCGCTAGGAATGTTGGGATTGCTTCCGTAACTGCTTCTGCTCATACCGCCGAGTTCGCCACCGCTGTACCAGTTGCTCCGCCAACCAAAGGAGAAGAGATTCTACATGAGGAAAAGTTAATCGACGCTTATGCCCCACCGTTTTCTGGATTTGAGATGGGTCTAATTCAGAGTTAGTGCAACTGGTGAAGGCATAGGAAAGGAGGCGCAGCGGGTAAATTCTGAAAGCCGAACAACCTCGACAGTCCTGCCAGCACCCGCAACAATTCGGTCAACAGTCAACTCAGCATAGACCGTATCTTGCAGATAGAAAGTCACCTACAACAATGAATCAACGATTAAGCAAGGTATACCCGTTCAAGGAAGAATTGGTGTCGAGGATGTTCCGCAACTTGCTAAACATACCAGAATTCAGGGTACCAGAGCTGAATAAGCCAGAAGAGACCGGTAGAAAAGATCATCCTCAATATTGACCATACCACCAGTTGCTCAGCCACACCATAGAAAATTACTTTAGCTTCAAGGATTGACTTGAGAACAATTTCAAAAGTGGAAATGTAACGATCCTGAAGAAATATTTAAAAGAACCTGAAAATGGTTCTGTAAATATGATTTCGGTTGATTCGATTAACTTCTACACGACGACACCGACGCTCAAGGGAAGAAGTGATGTTCTTCGAAAATTTCTGACTGACCTTAAAGTAATCAAAGGAAAGTCAATCGAGGCTAAGTTGGAGAGGCTTCGAGCCAATATTGCACGGTTGTATGATGAAAAGAGAAGAGATATGAATGATGAAAATTACGATGTGTCAAGATTACTTGGATGAAGGATTAACAGAAATCAATGTCATCGAGACTTGGGTCGAATTATCTACGTGCGATGCTCCATCTTCTGGTGAGGAGAACGCCGCGGATGAGAGGCAAGGGGCCATCCAACAAAGGGACGAACAAATCAGTCATCTCAATAAGAAATTTGAAGAAATGACAACTGCCATGATTTCAATGCGAAGATAATCACAATCACCGTAGATGGTACCTCCAGAAACAAACCATCCAGAAATCACTTGTATTGCAGATGAAAGAAAAGAGTTCATCTCCGATGAACAACTGAAGAAGAATTCAGTTCAGGGTCCGATGCATGAAAATGAAATTAAACAGATGGTCGAACAATAGGTGAGAGAAGCTCTGGATAAATCAAAAGGAGGGGCATCAACTCTAAAGGGTAGACCCTACCCAGAGGAGGTTGAGGCCATCCAATACTCCAATGGTTTCGTACCACCTTTGTTCAAAACATTCGATGGAACCAAAAACCCTCGTCGGCGTGTTGCACACTTCCGAACGAGCTGCTGCAACGTAGGGGGTAACGAAGCACTTTAGTCCCGTCAGCTTGTAAGTAGCCTTATTGGAGTCATCTTTGATTGGTATGCAGAGCTACCAAATGGTTCAATAAAGACATTCACAGAAATGGACATCTTTTTGTCAGCCGATTTGCCGGAATTCAACAGCACATCACCTTTGGTGACCTTTTGGTAGAGATGCAAAAGCCGGATGAAACCTTGGTGTAGTTCATTCTACGGTGGAGAAAGCTCAGCTTGAGATGTGAGCCGCAGTTGCAAGAGCAGCAAACAGTTGAGATTCTTTTGAAGAGCATTCTTGGTTCAGATGGGTTTCTTGCTTAAAGGTTTTACAATCAGAACGTTCGAGAAGTTACTTAACAAAGCTAGGAATCTCCAAGGGGAAGCTAAGCAATTTGGTTTTCTGAAAAGGGCTGAAGAGCTAGAACCAATGGAGATATTTGAGAAGAAATCATAGACATTTGATGTGGTTGATAGGGGAAATCGACAATTACAAATACAAGTCGAACAATATCAACGGAGCTTCCAACATCCTCTTCAGAATATTCAGCAATCATCTCAGCAAAGATCTTACCAGACAGACGAAAGATGAGTTCCAATCATGAATGCTCGATCAAATGGGATGTACTCTTTTAAAGATGAGACAACGATAAAGATGTTTCGCAATTTGATTAAAAATCCCGAGTTCAGGTTGCCCAAGCCGAAGAAGTCTGACGAGGTCAACAAGAAAGGACATCCGAGATATTGTCCGTACCACAGGTGTATTGGACATATGATACACCTAAAATATATAATATTTATGTACACCTTTTTTATACTTATTTTTGAGATATTGCACTTTAATGGAAAGTATTTGTGTTTTTCCTTTAGGTACGATGAAAAATTGTGAAAAAGGTGAAAAATGATCAAATTTAGAGCAAAAATGATGAAAATGTGCAAAAGAGCTGTGGCGCCTAAGCAGCCAAAGCTGACGCTTAAGCACCAGTAATATAGAGAAGGCTTCGCTTAAGCGTCAGGGACCTCACGCTTAAGCGTCAGTGACAGTTATTTGACTGTTTAATGAATTTTGATAAATTTTAAAGCGATTTTTAAGGCACCTATTGGCGAAAAACAGTGGTTATAACCACTAGGGACGAAAATATATTAAAAAAACTTTTGAAAGGAGGCATCTCTTAGAGAAATTCATCGAATATGGACACATTTTAAAGAGATACTTAGACCTCTTGGAAAACTATAAAAAGAGGGAGTTGGAGTGGATTAAGGGCTCTTCTAGTCTTTTCGTGCTGTTCAAGGGTGACTCTTCTCTGCGTTTTAGGAGAGACTTTTAGATGCCCTTTGTATTTACCTCTTCCTTTTCTTTTTAGTTTTTATTTTGAGAGTTAAAAGTGTTGTAAAAGAAGAAAAGATTCAAAGGAACTTTAAGAGTTTGGTGGAGGATTTGATATAAGTTTCTATCTTTTGTTACTACATTTGGTTTTAATTTAGACTTCTTGTTAGTTTGACAATGATTTCTACTTTTAAACTATATTGTGGTTGTATTTTCTCCATAAATTTTGAGTAGTTTTCTTTATCTTTTTCTTTAAAATGATAAGTAATTAAAGTTTTAGATGAAGTTGTGGAAATTATTAATCTTTAATGCCGGAATAAATTGTGATGATTTAAATCCATGTATTTCATTTACTTATTTATTTCACTCATTAAGTTTTTAAAATATGAATGATGAAATTAATAAATAGACATGCTAGCTCCATTTGCTATCTCTCTCGGGATTTGGTTTCCCAGGCTTCCTCTTCGACATTGGTAGCTTTCCAGGTTCTTCTTTTGGTGTGCTTCGGTTTGAAGCTCTCGGGTAGAGAGAGAGAGAGAAGGAGAGGAGAGGAGAGAGAAAGAGGTAGAGAGAAAGTGTTTTCTTGTAATCGTCGAGGTGATCAATGAGTGTAATTTCTTAAGCTAATAAAATCCTTTGTAGCTTCGTCAATGTAGGCAATTTGCCGAACCAAGTAAAACTGTGTGTTCCCGCTGTGTTTTCTATTTTGCGATTTTTTTATTCGGTTTTTTCTTTTATTGTCGTTTTTTCACAACACGACCCACGCTAAGTCCCTGTCCCGTATATGATCACACGCCTCTCATCAAGCACGATCCCAAGCCTGGTCTAACACTCAAGCCCTTCATTTCCAATTTGAGTTTCATATTTTAGATTTTTGTTTTGTAAAAGAAAAAAAAAGTGTTGTACTTTTATTTTATTAATTGTCCTCTCATAGATCCACTCATTTAATGATCTTCAACACTGCTGCTTAACTCGAAAAGGTATATAAATGGGATAATTGTGCAATTTCTTAAAAGATTCATTCTATGAGGCTTAAGTACCCGCCCTTGGGAATTATGTAGATTTTAGGAAAGTTAAGGACTTGAAATTTTTTTTTTATAAAATTAGGAGCTTTAAAATATGTCTTTGGAAATGTGGGTATCTGTCCGTAAAAATTAATTTTGTTTTCAAAATCTAATTAAGTTTAATGTAGCAAAAGGTTTGCTTTATCCCGTTTTGAAGAAAAAATAATCGACAACGACGCTAAGAACGTCTGATTGGTTGAAGCCATAAAAAATAAACCGACAACGATACCAAGAACGTTTGATCGATTGAAGGCATGAAAAATACTAACAACCATGCCAAGATTGTTCGCCCGAACATTTACTGACATACTTTTTATATAAAAAAAAATCTAAAAACAAGCTTGATAATATTCTCTGAAGATCTAATCACTCGCAGATGGTTATTTTTCCAACTGATTTATTCACTAAAAGATAGCGAGAAAACTTTTAAAAATTTAATGCTTATGGAATAACACTTTTGAGATTAATGAGTTTTCAGTTATTATCACAACTTTCCCTTCAAGAAGTGAAAAACACAGGGGCTTCATGTACAGTCCAAAAATATGACCTCGTCGAGTCGAAGGGTCACAGCAGGAGACGCGCCAATAACCATCTCTTAAGATAAAAAATAAATTGAAATTTTACATAAATATCTCCTTATCAGCTACCCTCTAGTCGGTTACCTTACCCACTTGCTGACCGCCCATTGGCCGGCCACCTCCCTCTCTGGCTGGCCATCCACTGGCCGGCCACCTCGCTGATTTTGCTGGCTACTATGGCCGACCATCTGTTAAAACAAAAAATATATACAAAGATTTACATCAACAACACCACAAATCTTGCCAGCCACCCTTTGGCCGACCACCTTGTCCGATGGTCGGCCGCCCATTCGCTGGCCACTTCCCCCTCTGGCTAGCCGTCCATGGCCTGTCCCCTCGCCGCTCTGGCCGGCCAACCCTTAAAAACAAAAAATTTACATAAATGCCACCTCAACTAAACAACAAGTTTATTTTGCCGGCCACCCTTTAGCTGGCCACCTCGTCGCTCACAGGCCAACCACCTCCCCCAGCCGGCTGACCATTGGTCGGCTGCCTTGCTGCTCCAACTGGCCCTCACAACCAACCAACACCTTATGGCAACAAATTGACATAAAATAGCATATAAACTTGTTGGTCGCCCTCCAGCCAGCCACCTCGGCCGCCCACCGGTCGCCTATTGGTCAGCCACCTACTACTCCGCTAGGCCATCCACTAGTCGCCGCCTCGCTGTTTTAGTTGGTCACCTCTCAATTCAGACATTCACATACATACCACTCAATTTCTTATACAAAAAAAAAGAAGGCATTTACATGCATACCACCCAATCTTTTATCTCTACATATCTAACACCTGAACTTTTATATCTTATTTTGCTACCCGGTCACCTGAGCCGGCCACCCGACGCCGACGAATCTAGCAACATGTAAGAGCTCCAGGAAGATCGGTTCGAGAAGGAAAAAGACCGGAGTACCCTTTATGACCTATTTTTAAGAAGGGAATATACGTAATTTCCTCCCCTTGTTTTCTCTGTACGTAGATGACCCCCCCATGAGAAGGGAATATTTGTAATTTCCTCCCCTTGTTGTTTTCTCTGTACATAGATGACCCCTAGATGTAAAAGAGTCCCTTTAGGCTCTCTCTCTCTCTCCCCTTTCATGTAGGGAGCTTGTTTCCCTTCTCCCTTACTTGTAACCCAAGCTTGTGTTGAATTAAAGGGGCTGCCGAGCCCGTGGATAACCCCAATTTGCCCCTCGACAGGGCAACCTTATCTCTTTCTCGCTCTTTTTCTCCATCTGCATAATCCGACTCTATTCCTTAGGCACGGTTGTTAGAACGGTGTGCTACCATGGGTGCTACCATGGGCTCTTGAATAATCGCTTGCTAAACGGATTATGTTAAAATTTATAATTTTCTGTTTACTTATCTTACTCACAAGTAATTTAACGTCCCCTATTTTATCATGTCGAAAATCTTTTCAGTTTTTATTTGCATTTTAAATTTACCTTCTATCTCAGAAGACTCTTATTTTCCACGAAAGAAAAACACAAGAAAAAAACATTTATTTTTTCACTTGATAAAGTGGTTTCCGTTAAGAAAGTTACCTTTTTTGCAGGTCTTGAAGCGATAATTTCGATTCGCCCAGGAAATGCACCTCTCCCAGAGAATCATGAATTTAAGACCATCACATCCTTCGCTGAAATATGATGTATTTCCACTGGAAAACATAGTCTAGAAAAATGGCAAAACACTTGTTTGAGCTGTAATCTGTAATATAGGAGCTTTCTATAACTATATAATATCTCTCTCCGACAGTTCCTTTCATCGTAAGGCCATCACAAGAATTGAGATTGCCTATCTCAATTCAAGTTTGAACAAGTTAATTTTAGCTCATGTGAACCTTGATTTGAATTATGATCAGATTTTTCAATTGAGTTTGAAGTTGATTCAAAGCTAAAAAAATATTTTAAATTCTATGCGCAGTTTTTGTAATAATATGGTGTAAATATTTTTATCTGCCCGTGTATATAAACATTTGGATGTTTAGATAATAATGCATATTAAATAGATAAAAAAATAATTTCATAAAATAGTGGTTTAACATTCTTTTATAGTGTAATATATGTAAAATCCAACATCAATCCAAAATCTGTACTAATAAAGTAATTTGGGCATGTGAAGGAACTTTTTATTAGTGTTAGATTTTGAACTCTGTATGAATCACACCTAAATTAGTGGATTTATATTTATGAAGAGTGCAGTGAAAGAAATGTGGAGGGAGAGATTTTAGGATTTGATCGATTTTAGTTAAATTGATAGGTAATTAATTATTCACCATTTGGCTGCATGAATGTCGTTTGTATGGTATGAGGACCGTTTAATAGATACAAGTTATAATATAGTTTTTTTATTTATTTTTCGCAAGAAAAATTGTAGAAAAGCTATCTAGTAGGTTAACTTATGAGCGGTTTTGATATAAATTTGATCTTATGTGTATTTGACTGGAATACTAGCAAGAATTTTGTTATTTGGACATTTGGTTATACCCATTGAGTTTTTTTTATTCTCTTTTATCTTTGGAAGTTTGTTGAAATAAATTATAAGACAACTGAAGGGCTTAAATAATTCATCAACGTGTATTAAAAATGTTGTCATTTGATTGCTATGCTATTTTATTCCTGTCAGTTCATTTCAACTCTAAAAATATGAATTTGTGGGTTTTAGTTTGAATCTTTTTGTATTTCTTTCTTTTAAACTCTATGATTCATGCAAAAGATACGAGGATTTTGAAGGACAAAGTCCATATCTCACCGAGATGCATCATTGCTAATTATTTTGGCAAACATGATAAAGAAATGCAGTTTTACAAAAAAACGTGGAAAGTAAAGATGAAATTAAAGTGGATGGAGACAAGATGAAAAATGAAATAAAAGACCTTGTGGCTTCATTACTAGTATTTGTAGCCACCATCCTCTCGCATTCTGCCTTTGACGGTCCTTGGGTTATGAGAATCTTTTCACTCCTATGGAGGTATGGTTTTGAAAAAAAGGTGAGTGATTTTTATTTTGGTCTCATTTTCTTGTAGTATTATGAAGAAATTGAGAACTCTATACAACTCTAATCTTTATGAGTGAGCTTCTTGGTGATGACTAACATATTTTATTAATTATTGTCCAGATGTTGTTGTTAAAGCTAGGAAAGTTGAGATTTGCCTTCAACCCCTCTCTTATAAATTAAATCTGACCCTCCGACGCCTACTCTCTAGTGTAAAGCCACAACCTCTTTCCCTCTTGTTACTATCGTCTGTTGCTCTGGGATTCACACCCTGCAGGTTTGTGTACACTCTGTCACCTCAACATCTCATGGTCATTAGTGGCAAGCCCACAACCTTGCCGTAGCCCATAGGTAAGTTAATATTCCATAGTTATGGTTCTACTAGTATGTGAATTTTCATTCACCTATCAGGTTCTTGCATGATTTTTCCTATTTAGGATTCTGGTGGAAAGTGAAAAGGCATGAAAGTCTTTTATGGGTTTTTTTTTTTAAAAAAATGGAGTTTTTGAAGCATCGTTATTTTGTTCATTGAATGGAATTTAGTATGATTAAAATAAAGAAAAAAAAAAAGAGAAATCAAATATGTTGGACTTTTAATTTTTTTGTGCTTCTTCATGAAAATTTTCTCCATCAAATTTTTTCTTTACCATCTATTTAATTCCAAAATCAGATATAAGATCCTAATTCCTAGGTGAATTAATATTTAGTCTTTTAAAATAATGTGTATGCATTAAAATCATATTTCTTTATATATAAGTAATCTGATTAATTTCAATTGTTTTTGAATGTTTGGTAAAATTCCATTATAATATTATTTGTTCATGTGTGGGCACCTCTTTTATTCTCAACGGGTTAAATTTGGGTCAAGAACATTTGATATTGAGTCTGGTTCCGACAAAATTTTTGATTTAGTCTTTTAAAATAATGTGTATGCATTAACATCATATTTGTTTATATACAAGTTGTCTGATTAATTTCAATCATTTTTGAATGTTCGGTAAAATATCATTATAACATTATTTGTTCACGTGTAGGCACCTCTTTAATTCTCAATGGGTTGAATTTGGGTCAGAACATTTGCTATTGAGATGGGTTCCGACAAAAGAAGTTGATACATTTAATAAATGTGTTGAATTCCAGGTTGGGTGCATTTGTGTCAGGCTATACTCGAACATGACCTAAAAACCAGAATTGACAGCTCTAACAAAAGACTTATTGAGATCACGACTACGACTTTCTCTTGAATAAACAACTATTTGAAATTATTTGAAATATTCTTCCATTTCCAATCTCTTTTTGTTGGCTTCATTTTTGGCTGAACTTAACACCATTGCCTCATCAGCTAAATTCTTTTAAAAGGAAAGTGGATTCTCTTTGACATTAGAGGAAAGTGGATTCTCTTTGACTGCGCTTCAAACAATGTTGTATGCTATTTAACTAAAATAACATTGATCAATATGCTAAATTCTTTTAAAAGGGACTGGAATTTAATGAATTCCAACATGGCGATTCAGTCCAAAGTATGGCATCACTTTATCTCTGCAAGACTTTTACCTACAAATCATCCTGCTAATGTTACAAATAATCGAGTTGTGTTGAACTATTGCATTCAGAAGATGAAGACAATAGACGTTGGTGTGCTTATAGTTCATCACACTCGGAGTATTGTCGATAACTGTTGGAGGCTTGGGATATCCTGCCCAGATCTTCACTTTATGTGAAAAATCAGGAGTTGAATCCCATAGAAATAAAGAGAGATTACAGCCTCAGAATCCAATTGGGAGGCACATGATTCAAATAGTAGAATCATTTGTTGAGTCTAGAAGTGGAAAAAGGGATAGGCCCTCTACATCTGCTGCAGAGGCATCTACTTCTAGTTTTGCATCGTTGGAAGTTATTATGGACCAGCTTTAGTCCATAATATTTTCCTCTATTCACTGAGCAAAAAAGTATGTTTTTTTTTTATTTTTATGATTTTTCTACATCAAGTTATGAATTTTTAAAATTTTTGAATTTAGATAAATGAAAATGCCTTATTTTTCTACCTATCCACGCAGCGCCACTCAATCGTAAGATTATTGTAAAAGAACATGCGGGGTACTCCCATTCGACGTTGCCTTCCGCATCATCTGCCATTTGGCTTGTGCTTTATGTACCAATCTCTCGTCTGACTTCTTCTCCACAGTCCAATCAATACACGTGTGAGTGGACGTCATCCATTCATCATCCTCATCTGTTCTAAACCGAGAACCGTCCAACTTCTAGGTCTAAGATCTCACCCGATACTTAACCAAAAAAGTTGGGGTTTGTTCTTATAGCTTCATCTAGTTAAGGAAAACCTATCTATATTGTCACATACAAATGAAATACAAGTTTACTTCACATTTATTGAAACCAAGCCCAAAATTAGGGATTTTGAAATATACCTTTGCCCATAAGGATAGGCCTCAATTGGGTTATTTTGGAAGCTTCCTTGTAGTCTAACAAACCTCCTCAAAGTGTCACCTTGCTTCGGTATAAGATCTGTGTAGGATTTCAACCAATAGGCGGTGTTGCTTTGGTCTAGAAGTGAGTTAGGGGGCTCAATAGATGGGGCATTCAGTGAGGAACTTTCTTATTTGGTTTGAGTAAGCTTAAGGGTGGTTTAATTTGATGTTTGGTAGAGTTTTATTGAGTGGTAGAAAACCCTTTCAATTTTGAGCTTAAAATTCTAGAGAGAGGGTAGCTATGGGTGGTTGAAGACAGTGGGATTGAAATCAGGGAGGCTTGGAGAGGCTTTGGTGAGAATTTTGTAGTCTCCACAGGGAATTGGCACTTTTTTCAATTTTTTTAGGATGGGTCTTATTTATAGACCAGGCTATAACTACCAACAGGGCAAGCCAGAGTGGCCAAAGTGTAGCTTAAGTGGAGAGGAATTCGATGCAAGTGACCAATGGAGGGTTGACACACTGGATGGGTGTAATTTAGGTTTTTTCCATGAGGGAAGCTTCTTGGTTTTGTGTTTCTCGACCACTAAGATGGCCATCCAGCATAAGGGAGGTGGCTAACTTGCTCAATGTACTCATATGGATGTTTAATGGTGATCAATATGGAGGTTTAATCATGTGATGACAAGTTTAGGTCACTTATCAAAATGTGGGAAGAGATCCCCCAAATTAAGAGACCCTTGGTCAATGACACCTCTAGGGTGTGCTAAAAGGATCTTTGTTGGTCTGTACAGTCCAAATAACAATAGTGGTGGTCCAAATTGAGCTAGACCAAGTGGCTCCATGTGGGTTTAGGGTTTTTGTTCTAAATCTGGGATTTGGCTTGAACTTGGATTTAGGCCTGGCTATAGTTCAGATTAGGCTCAACTGATTGGCTAATTTGGTGTAGGAGATTTTCACAAGGCCATGGGATGCCAATTGGGTGGAAATTGAGAGGCTATGAGTTTCAATTTGGTGAGATTTGTATTTTTGGGAAAAATAGGGGATTTTTATTTAAATTGAATTTGGGCTAGGTTTAAGCTAGGTTCAAGGCAAATTGAGGGCTCAATTTGGTCTATAGTAATGTTATGTAGAGTTTAGGAAGTGAATTTTGTGGAATTGAATCAGTTAGGGGTTCAATTTGGTGGAATTTTGAAATGAGGCCAATTTCGGGCATTTGAATTAGGCTTGGCATTTAGAGATAAAATTGGATTCAATTGTGGTAGAATTTAATCTCAATTGGGTTTAGACATGATGAAATTTAATTTGGATTAAAAATTCGGAAAGTTTAAAGTTAATTTGGTGGAAATTGGGGGTGATTTGGAGACTTTAAGTATTCTAGGGTAAAATTAGGATTTTTGCCAAAATTGATCAATTTGGTTAAATTTAGCCCAATGGGTGCTTAGGATTGGTATTGGGGATTTTCAAATTGATTTGGGATGTTTTGGAAATTTTTAGGCCATGAGGGGCATTTTGGTAATTTTGGAAATTTTGGGGTGTAAACGAACCAAACACGAACCAATAGAGCTTGTGTTCGTGTTCGGTTCGTTTGAAATTTAGTTTGTTTGAAATAAGCTCGTGTTTGAAATTGTTCATGAAGTCGCTATTCGTGTTCGTTTCTTAACGAACGAGTCGAACACGAGCTGTTCGCGAACAACAAGCCAGTTTGACATCCCTAATATTAATATATATAAGTTAATTATATAACTTATATTATATAAATATATAATATATATATCAGCATATTACTAATATAGTATATTAATATACTATTATTATTATTTTACTATATATTATAATTTATAAAATTTAATTTTTTGAATATCATAAATTTTTTATATATAATTATTTTAAATTATTTTATATTTCGAACAATAACGATTCGAACACGAACGAACGCATCACTGTTCGTGTTTGGTTCATTTAACTAACCGAACGAAAAAAATTTGTTCATGTTCGTCTCGTCTACTTATCGAACAAATCGAACACAAACTCATTGACGAACCGAACACTAACTGTTCGCGAACAATGAGCTTTTTTGACAGCCCTAGGGATTTGTCCTGATTCTCTTTATATATGTTAATGTGATAAAGGCGATTACATTGTTAATTTTCCTTGGTTATAATTCTTACTTTTCAATGGTGCCAAAAACTTTATCCCGAGCAATAGCTAGGCACAAACTTTACTTCGAAGCAAATAAGAATGCTATTATTATATTTAATATGGCATATTACACAAAAATATGTATCATTTTCAAGTAACATAGGACTTTTTGATTAAGCCCTAACTATCAAACCCACAGGGAAAATCATAACATGCAACTACAAAACCTAAGAATTTAGATAACAAATTCTACTTAGCAAAATATTCTTACTTATACTCTAGATGCTATAATAGTCATAAAAGTTAGATTCTTTTGTAATTTTAGATAATCCAAAATAATGTAAGCAACTAACTAACTTAATTAGATATTTGCAACATGAAGGAAATATAAATAAAATATCTTTTTCCTTATCATGAATTAGTAAAAAGTATAGGAATTATGTTGTAGAAGTATTCAAGTTGTGTTGTGCCAAATAGGAGCAATTATATTCTTTACTGTTACTAAAGATGCTATAAAGAACATTGGCTAATTTACAGTTTGAATAGTCTTGAAGATGGGTTAGGTAAAGAAGATACTAGCTCTCACCTTAGATTTCCCTCTTCTCCCTCCACCTGAGGGCTAACATCTTATATCGAAACCTAAAACTATAAATCAAATTGGTTGCTTTAGCCTGTCACTCTAATGTCCTCTAGTTCTACTCCCTTCAAAGTCTATTTCCTTCTTTATTTGCACTCAACCCCTTGAACTACATTCTCATCCATGAAATCAAATGCGATTCTTACCATTTGTTGACTAAGACAATACCATCTTGGAACTTACATGTTCTCACAAAAGGTATTAACATCTTGATTGACTAAATCAAGAAGTAAATGAAGTACAAGGTTTAAAATCATCACAACTTCTTCCAACATTAAATACTAATAGTTCACACAACTTCCATCCAACACTTAATCACTTATTATTTTAAGGAAAAAGATAAAGAAAACTACTTAGAATTCATTGAGAAAATACATCCACACTTAAGTTTGAAAGTAGAAATCATGCACCCAAACAAGAAGTTTAAATTAAATTCAAATGTAGTCACAACGATTAAAAAGTATCTCAAATCCTCTCACCAAAATCTTGAAGTTCCTTTAAATCTCTTCCTTCAATTACAACACAAACTAAAACTTAAAATAAAAGGAAAAGTGGCGGTGGTGGAGGCCTGTAGTGGTTGGCTCTGGATTGATCTCTTTTTCTTTTCAATCCATGTCTTCCTTTATAATTTTCTAAAAAGTGCCTTGGTGTATCTTCAAAATGTGTCCCCATTCAATGAATCTTCTAGAAGTTGCCTCCTTTCAAAAGCTAATTGAATGAACTTTTGTGTCCATTAACTAATTCCCATGTTTTCACCAAGGGTTTCTTCAAACACCTTTTTAACATTTTGTCCAAATTCTTTAAATCACTAAGTAACTACTTTTGGTGCTTAAGTGTGAGGTACTTGGCACTTAGGCGCCGCTCTCTCTCATTTAATTTTCACAACTTTTTCATTTTTGCTATTTGATCCTTTTCACTCCTTTCACCATTTTCATCCATTTTATTGTACCTAAATAAAAAAAAAACACACATACCTTTCATTAAAATGCAATATATCAAAAAATAGATATAAAAAGGTGTACCAAAAGATTATATATTTTAGGTGTTACTTATTCACAAGTGACACTCCAATCCTTTAAAAATAAAATAAGTAGATTATGTAAATTTGTTTCTTGAGGATATTCTAAAATTTTGATGTAGAAATATAGCAGTCCAATTTAAAAAAAAACAGTAGTTTTGAGACCATCTTAGAGTTTTAAAATTTTTAATGTAAAGAAGTACGAAAAATATGAGTTCTTATTGACACGCCTAAAAATTACCTATATTTTCGTATATATTTTATGCTAAATTTTAATGGTATTACACTTTAAACGAACGTATTTTGCATATTTTTGATTTCAAGTACAAGAAATGTACTTTTGGAAAAAATGAAGTAAAAATGTGTAATTTGGAGTAAAAGCAAGCAAGAATGAAAATTCTGACTCGGCATATTTCGATATGTCTTTTCTTGATTAATTTACTTTACATTTCTCACATATTTTTGAATGAAATTACACTTTAAATAAATAGGAAACTATACTTTGTTGGATGTAGAATTGAAGATGTTAAGGTGAAAATAAAATATCCAAATTGGTTTAGTTGATTGGAAACTAATGCGAGATTGTTAGCCCTCAGATGAGGGAGTAGTGAAAGCTCTAGAGTGGCAGTAGGTATCCTCCCAGCCTAATCACAGAATTAGGGACCAAAATCTGGATTAGTAAATGTTCTTTATACACTTAAAAGAAGGTAAAGAATATGATTACTCCTATTTTGCATAAAAAAAGTATATGTATATATATATATATATATATATATATATATATATATATATATATATATATATATATATATATATATATATATATATATATATATATATATATATATATATATATATATATATATATATAAGATTTTAATTTCATCATAATCCATACACTCATTGTAAAGGGGAAGGATGCTTTCTTAATCTTGAACTCTTCATCACAAAACTTTTTTAAGTTTTGGTAAATTTAACTTTGAACTTTATAAATTAGTCTAGTAAACTTAGTTCTTTTAGTTACATTTCTGTTAGCATTCATTAAACCCATTTTAACTTGTATATCTACTTTAATTTTTATAGTTTGAATATTGTGATTTATGTTATTATCATAATAATTTTCATCTTCCAAACTAAGACTTGACAGTAATAGATTAGAATTAGCCTAAAGTATTTCTTACTGTGCTTCTCTGTGGGATCGATACTAAGGTTTTAAAAGAAAGGCCTATATTACTTGAAGCGATACGTGCACTTTCGTAGAACCACTAGTGTGTGAACTATTTTATATATTTTATAACATTTTGATTTTGCACATTAAATACTTAATATAAATTGGGTTAAGTTTTTGACTATTTGTTTGAAATCTAAATTATTGAGTAATTTTGAGACAGGTCAAGTTTTTGACATCGTTACCGGGGATATAAATTATCTTAAAACACACACAAAAACAGTACATACGAGAGGCACTTCAACAATCTAGTTCAGAAATATTATAAATTCTCCAAATATAGAGTTTAGGCATTTTATCTTCTCAACTTAAAAATTTTTATTAAGAATAATTATACTTACTATATTATATCCTTAAGCTTAAGAGTTTCACAAGTCTTATACTTTAAAAAGATTTGACGTGGAACCAATTTTTGATTAGACACTAATTCTCAAGCTTCTCTCTTTTTTATTTTTTTTATTTTTTTATTTTTATGGAGAGGTTTACTATAGCTGGATTGGTCGTTAATGATTTTGATTCCACTCTACCTTTCCTAAAGCAAAGTTCTGATATAAATCTTCTACTTAAAAATATAAAACTAGTTTTGAAAATTATTTTTAATAAATGAAATTTAAGCATTGAAAATAAAATTCTAACCCTTTTAAGTTTTTCAAAAATACAATTTCTCCTGCTAAAGATAATTACACAATTCTTAGCATTTCCAAACCAAAAAATAACTTAAAGTTTTTCTTCATTACTATAAGTTTTAACTAAATTCTCTTACCCATTTCTATATTCAAAATTTTACTTCCCTAATATAACTTCATATACATAATCAATTTTTTTTCAAATCAAAATCAAATTTATTTGAAGTACACTTGAAAACAAATAAACTTCATGTTATTAGAAAATTTTTCATCCCCCCCATCCAAACTTAAATTTTTAATAAGATAAAACATTCAGCATCATGTAGATATAAACAGGTAAGAAAACTAAAAATAACATGCTTGCAGGAATTTTTACATCCTAAATATACAAGAACAACAATTAAAAAAGGAGTAAAAAAATAATTAATCAAATTTTACGTTAACTTAACATATAGAGATTCATTAGAATTCTTTGCAATGGAGGATAACAAAAAAGCAAAAAAAATACACTAACAGACATTCACAACTCAACATAAAGAAAATACTTGGTAGTAAATTGAAAATTTAAAACATGAAATTTTTAAGTGAAAGTTAGTAATATTCTAAACCTTCATAAGATTCAGGATTAAGTTCAACACAGACTAACTAAATACACTAAACACCATAGTTAAGAAAATTATTGCCACAAAAATAAAATAACTACTCACAAAAATATAAATATATCACAACATTGTGTGACAAAACAAAATACAAACAAAACTAACAGTCTCAACAAGTATACTCAAAGCACAACAACTGTACAATGTAATTGTATAATAAAAAGTTCACAACAATACATAAAAATAAACTATAGAACTCAGTTTAATCATCCTCCTCATCAACATCACTATCGTCACTATTTCAAGCAACTGTAGGCTCATATGATGGATATTTTGGATATTGAGGGAAAACTACACTTTGGTCACCTCTCATGAGGTTTTCCAAAGATGAGTGGAATTTCTCCTCATAATCACTATGTCTCCTCATATATCTATTTATATGATATGCAAAATTTTCTAAATTCTACACCTTATCAGCGGTATAGTTGATGTTGTCCAATACACTTTGCAATAATTGGGACTGTGAATCAGATCTAGAAGTTTGACCTTGTGATGTCAAAGCACGTGAAGTAGAAGCTCGAGATGTATAGGCATGAGAACTGCTGGAAAATCACCTGTCTAACCAAAAATTTAATGATGTTGTTTTTTGGTAATAGTATCATAAATCAGAGCTCCAATATCAATGGGTTTGAACTGTTGAATGCAATAATTTATGGCTGCCTATCTCGGGTCACTTTACTGACGTGGTTTGTTGGCAGCAGACGAGCAAGAATAAAGTACTGCCACGCCTTCGCTGTGGCATCCAAATTTGACGTGGGGAATTTGACTCTTCTTTTAATAGTAATCTTCCACAATCCTCTTCTACCAGTCAACAATGCTATAATCGCAAGAAACTCGTCCTTATTCAGATAATAGTTTGAACTAAAAACATAATGTACTCGAGAGCAACTGATAGAATACATTTATTACCTCTGGGGAGAAATGTACTTGTCTTCCTCAATCCATGAATCCATCTTCTTCAGCTTTAGGGAGATTCACATGGAGCTCCCGAACAATAGAAGTAACGACCACAAAAGAAAAAAAACAAAAAATGTTCCCATTGTCGGCGAAAAATCAATTCTTCTAATGCTCTACTAGGACTCCTGAAACATCACTCAGGGATCAATTTCTTTGATTACAATGCATCAATATAACGATCCTGAGCTCTCAAACTAACTAACATGTTTGAATCAAAATGAGCTTTTCCTTTGCTCCTCTTCATTATTGGGGCCATTTCTAAAAATCATACAAAATTCATAATCAATCCAAATTCAAGTTTAAATCATTAAACTCAACTTCCAAGATCTTAAACCACTAAATAAAAAATATTTTCAATTATTTTTTCTCAATTTTCACCATGAATAGTGATTTTCGATCAAATTCATAATGTGCTCAAAATACATGGCGAAAATAAAAAAAATTACATATAAGTGAAGCTCTTACCTCAAGAAAATCAAATCTAAAAAATTTTGCTTGAAACCACTAAGAAATCTTCACTTAAGATGATACCCTAGCTCCCAAACTCCCAAAAATTTAAGCTAGGAGATGATGTTGGGGGAAAATAAGTGTTTTTTGGCCCAAAATTCACTTTAAACCGTTTGTGAACCGATTTACGTGAACCGACGTTTAAGCACAAATGGTTTTGCACTTTGGCACCAATCTTTTGAGTTAGCTTGCGCTTAAGTGCGGTGTATTGGCGCTTAGGCTTCAATGCACAAATTTTAATATTTTAGGTTTTATGTAACATGCACTTCTAGCCTAAGTCAACCACTCTTAAATGGTCTTTTAAAACTTTAATACCTATTTTCTTCCCTTTCAACTCTCCTGTTCCTCGTGAATCACCAATCTTAACTAAGTCGATTGAACACAAAATAACACCAAATTTTACACAAACAAACACTTATTTTAATTCATAAACAATTACAAATATTTTTAATACATAAATTCTCAATCAAAAGAGTTTTGGATAAGATAGATCCTAAGCACAAACACTAAATAAACTTAACATTCAAAATACAAAACAAAGATAACACTAACAATAAAAAACACTAAATAAAGAAATTAATTCCACTCTCCTTCCGGCGGAACGAATCTTGTGCTATCATCAGACTATCCTTAGGCATTTGTATTATAAATCTGATGGAATGGATGGTGGTGAGAAACTTTGGTTGAGTCTTCTTCAATCAATTTATTTTTTAAATACATAGCCATGCTCGCTTCTTCTACAAAACTAGTATGGCTAAATTGCATCTTCAGTTGCCATCCCATATGCTCCAGATGTGCGTTAACTTCCATCATTTTTGCTTCAATTAAAGCCACGTTAGCCTTAATTTTAGTGATTTATCGGCTTTCCCTTGAATACAAACAGCTAAGAAACTGTTGTATAACTCTTGCACACTCTGACTAATAAATTTCTTCTTCATAGCTTCGCCCTTCTTCAAATCACTCTCCCAAGATGACATCTTTCCAGGAACTCTCACTCTTCACTTAGAATTTATTTGAAGTGTGGTGAGACTTCTCCTCTTACCTTTCTATTTATAAGCTCTAGTTCACACCTAAAATCTTTAGAAACGTCTCAGAACATGATTCCATGTTTAAACCCACTAAACCATGTTTAAAATTTTTAGAAACATAATTTATCATGTCTAGTAAACTGCCGCGCTTAAGCGCTAGTGATTAATTTAGCACAGGTCAGTTTAACATTCAAAAACTCATTCTAACATGTCTAAGTCATCTTTTAAGATCTAATAATCATTATCAAATCATTATATATTCAAAATACTACCAAAATTTTCTAAATTAAACACAATAACATACCACTCAAAACAAACACACAGATAAGTATTGGTTGCCTCCCACAAAGTGCTTGGTTTAACGTCTTCAGCCGGACGTAACCACTGCTTATTCTAGTTAACCCAACAACATAAGATCATTCAATTTTAGTTGATCCCCTAAAAAGTAGGGTTTCAGCCTATGACCATTCACTTTGAATGTTTTATCAGTTTTAGGATCTTTAATATCCATAACTCCATAAGCATAAACTTTTATCACAGAAAATGAGCTCATCCACCTATACTTAAGTTTGACTGGAAATAAATTTAACCTTGCATTATATAGCAGAACTTGTTGCCCTGACTTAAAATTTTTAGTAAGAATCCTCCGATCATGTCACATCTTCATCTTTTCTTTATAAATCTTAGCACTTTCATAAGGTTCATTCCTTAACTCTTCAATTTCATTTAATTGCAAAAGTATTTTCTCACCAGCATCCTTTAAATTACAATTAAATTCTTTAAAAGCCAAATAAGTTTTATGCTCAAGTTCAACTAGTAAATGATAAGCTTCCCAAATATTAGCTATATGGGGACATGCTTATAGGAGTTCTATATACATTCCTATAAACCCATAAAGCATAGTCGGGTTTGACTGACCAATCAATTTTGGTTGGATGCATAGATTTTTATAATATTCTTTTAATTTCATGATTGGATAATTCAACCAAACCACTTATCTGAGGATGAAATGCAGTAGCAATTTAATGGTTGATATGATATTTCTTTAATATATTCTCCATCATTGAATTTCTAAAATGACTTCCACTATCAGTTATGATCACTCTCGGCATTTGAAATCTACAAAATATGTTCATTCTTAAAAAAATGCAACACTTTGAGCATCACATCAAGGTAAAGCAAAAACTTCTATCCATTTGGATACATAGTCTACCTCTAACATTACATATAAATTTTTGAAAGATGGTATAAATGGTCCCATGAAATCTAATCCTCAAACATCAAATATCTCAACTTTTAACACATAACTGAGGGGAATCTCATTTCTCCTAGAAATATTGCCTACTTGCTGACATTGATCACAAGTTTTGATATAAGTGTTAACATCACTAAAGATTGTAGACCAAAAAAATCCATATTGTAAAATTTTGTATGTTGTTTTATCAACACCAAAATGTCCCCCAAAGTCAAAATTATGACATTCTAGGATAATTTCATAAGTTTCTTTTAAAGACACACATCTTGGAATAATGAGATTCTTTTCTTTTTTATATAAAAATGTGTCATCCCAAAAATAATTCATTGCTTCAGATAAAAATTTCCTCTTCTGCTGTTATGTCATTCAATGGGGTATAATATCACTAACAATGAAGTTCACAATGTCAGCATACCATGGAACACACCATTCATTAACACTGAATAATTCTTCATCTAAAAAATGTTTATTAATTTCTTTTTTAGAAAAGAGTGGTTTTCTAATTCAACCCTCGACAGATGATCAACAATTTGATTCACAACTCCCTTTTTATCTAATATTTCAAGGTTAAATTATTGCAAAAGAAGAATCCATCTTATAAGTCTTGGTTTTGCATCCTTCTTTTTCATTAAATACTTAATAGCAGAATGATCAGTATGCACAACACATTTAGTTCCATTTAAGTATGGTCTAAAATTATGAAAAGAATATACTACTATTAATAACTCTTTCTCTGTTGTAGTATAATTAATCTTAGCCTCATTAAGAGTTCTACTAGCGTAATAGATTACTTTGAAAATCTTTTCATGTTTTTATCCTTAAACAACTCCAATAATAAAATCACTTGCATGACACATCTGTTTAAAAGGTTTTTCCCAATATAGTGAAACAATAAATGGAGTAGTGATTAATTTTTCTTTTAATAACTCAAAAACTTTTAGGCGCTCCTTATCAAGGTTAAAAATTACATCTTTTTCAAGTAAATGGCGTAGAGGCTTAGCAATTCTTTAAAAATCTTTAATATACCTCCTATAGAATCTAGCATGTCCTAAAAAAACTCATAATTTCCCTCACACTTATTGGGTAAGATAAATTAACGATCACTTGAATTTTTGCAGGGTCTACTTCCAAAAAATTTTCAGAAATCTGATGTCCTAAAACAATTCCTTCTGCTATCATTAATTGACATTTTTCCTCATTAAGGACCAAATTTTTTTCTTCACAGTGCTTAAGAAATTTTGATAAATGCTCTAAACATGATTCAAATGAAGTTTGAAACACTGAAAAATCATCCATAACAACTTCAATTCCTTTTTTGATGAAATCACAAAAAATAACTATCATACATCTTTGAAATGTAGCAGGAAAATTACATAAACCAAAGGGCATTTTTTTCTAAAAGCAAATATAACATAAAGACTTGTAAAAGTTGTTTTCTCTTAATCCTTAGGAGTTTTTTGTATTTGGTGATGACCAATATATCCATCTAGAAAATAAAAGTATTTATGCCTAGTTAGTCTATCCAACATTTGATCTAGAAAGGGTAATGGAAAATGATTTTTTCTAGTGGCGAAATTTAATTTTCTATAATCAATGCATATTTGCCAGCCTGTGGTTTGTCTTGTTGGTACTAACTCATTATGTTCCTTCATAGCCACAGTCACTCATCCTTTCTTAGGAACGCAGTGAAATGGACTAACCCATAAACTATCTAAAATAGGGTAGATAATTCCAACATGTAACCAATTTAAAATCTCTATTTTATCAGCTTCTTTCATAATAAGATTTAATCTCCTTTGAGGATCAGTCCTGGGTTTGCAGTTCTCTTTCATATGAATTCTATGCATACAAATTGAAGGAATGATTCATTTTATATCAGTAATTTTTAAGGAATGATTGATTTTTATTAAACTCATTTCTTCTTCTGTACTTAATTTTGAGGAAATTATAACAGGTAATGTTGAGGATTTACCTAAAAAAGGCATACTTTGAAAGTTAAGGAAGTAACTTCAACTTAAGCTCAGGAGGTCTTTCAATTGATGGACAAAAAGATTTATCTTTTTTAAGTCGTGTCCAAAACTTCAAAGCTTTCTCAAACATAATTTGAATCTTCCTTGTACAAATCTTCAAATTGATCATATTCCTCTTCTTGCTTGTGTTTCAACTCTTTCATTTTAGATTTCTCTTCATAAGTTGTTTTAAAATGAAATTCACTTAGATATCTTATAACATACATTCTATAGCATTCATCTTCTTTACCTTTTTCATGATATTTCATTAATTTAGAAATATTAAATGTAATTTTTTGATCATTGATGTGCAGAGTTAATTCCCATTTCTACACATCTATCATTGCCCTTCTTGCGGCTAGAAAAGGTCTGCCCAAATTGATAGGTATCTCCTTATCTTCCTCCATATTTAGCACAATGAAATGAACATGAAAGATAAATTGATCCACTTTCACTAAGACATCTTCTATAACTCCTTTAGGATATTTTATTTTATGATCTGCTAATTACAGAGTTACAGTAGTAGGGGATATTTCTTCTAATCTCAATCTTTTAAATATTAAAAATGGCATAAGGTTAATGCTTGCACCTAAATCACATAAAGCTTCCCCATAAAATTTATCTCCTATTGCACATAGTATTGTGAAGCTATCAGGATCTTTAAACTGTTTAGAAAATTTTTTATGAATTATAGTTTTGCACTCCTCACTAAGTGCAACAGTCTTATTATCTTTAAACTTCCTTTTACTGTTAAGAATATCCTTCATAAACTTCACGTAACTTGGGATTTGTTCTAAGGCATCTACAAATGGAATATTAATTGTAGGTTTCTTAAAAATTTCCATAAATTTTGAAATTTGTTTATCCAACTTGTATTGATGGAGCCTCTTAGGAAATCGGGTGGTGGTTTTTTTAGGTCAACTTTAAGTGGAGAAATAGGTCTCTCTAAAACTTTCAGAGTGTCTTCTTTTGACTCTTCAATTCTCTTTCGAAGAATCAATTGGAGAAATACTTATGTCTCTTTTTGAACTCTACCTTCCAATTCTCTTTCGCTTCTAAGTTTAATGGCTTTTAATTGCTCTTTTTTCTAGTCTTTTGGATTTACTTCATTATTACTAGGAAGTGTTTGTTGGGATCTATTACTTAATGAATTTTCTATTTATCTCAATTGATTCTCAATATTTCTAATTGTAGCTTCTTAACTTTGTAACTGAATTCCCATTTATTTCATCATTTCTTCTAAAGACAACTTTTTCTCCTTGAATTGTGGATTACTGTTAAATCTAGAGAATAAGCAAGAATTTAATTACTATCCCTTGGTTGTTCCAATTTCTCAGTGAGTTTACTTGGTTGTTTCCCATTGCTAATTATTACAACCTGAAGTATTATTCAGTGAAAGTTGGGATGGTTCTTCTATCCTGGGTTATAATAATTAGAAAATGAGTTATTATACATGTTGTTTATGGCATTCAAAGTTTATAATGATGCTTTAGAATCTATCATCTGACAAAATGAATTTTCTTCAATCATTGCAATTGATTGAGAAATTTTTTTTCCAATTTGGTCTAACTTTCTCGAAATTTCAGCAACTTGATTTGCTAAAATTACAAAAGCATTAGATTCATGAATATTGGCTACTTTCCTAGGATTTACCCTTTCAGAAGACCATTAAAAATTTAGTAGATATCTCTTCAATTGAAACATAAGCATCATAAAATGATTTCGACATCAATAAACCACTAGCAGTGGCATCGATAATAGATCTAAGAGATCTAGCTAATCCATTGTTAAAAAGTTTGAATTATTAACCAATCTGGTATAACATGGTGTGGACACTTTCTCAGTAGTTCTTTAAATTGTTCCCATGCTTCATAAATAGATTCCCCTTTAGAAAAAAAGATGTAATATCATTTCTAAACTTTGCAGTTTTTTATGGTGAAAAATATTTAGCAAGAAATTTCTTTGTTAAATCTCCCCAAGTTTTGATAGATCGAGTTGCAAAAGAATGTAACCAAATCTTAGCCTTATTACTCAGTGAGAAAAAAATTTCTAAGTCTTATAGCATCATCTGTTACACCATAATATTTAAATGTAGCACACAATTCTAGAAAATTGGCAAGATGTAAATTTGGACCTTCAGTTGGTGCTCCCCCAAACTGATTATTTGATATCATTTGGATAATAGCGGATTTAAGTTTAAATGAGTTAGTCACTACAACGAGTTTTTGAATACTACAATAAAGTTCATCCACCGTAGGGTTTGCATAATCTCTTAAAGGTCTAAACTCTTGATTAACTTTAGCATTCTAATTATTTTGGTTTTCCATTTCTTGAATGTTTTAATTTTTCTCATTAATTTTTAATTTTCTAATTTTTCGAATAGTTCTCTCTAATTCAAAATTGTAGGGCATAAATCTTGTGGCATCTGAACTACGCAAACATAAATACAAAATACATAAAATAAAAACACACAAATAAGAACTTTATATAAAAACAACAATACAATATTACTATAATAAATCTAAAAATTTAAATAAGATTTCTTAAAAATTGAAATTTGCTTTCTAAAAATCTCTTTAAAAATTTAGTTGTTTTCTCCCCTGCAATGAAGCCAAAAACTTGATCTCAATTCTCTTTATATATGTTAATGCGATGTATGCGATCATATTCTTAATTTTTCTTAGTTATAATTCTTACTTTGCAATGACGCCAAATACTTAATCCTGAGCAACAACTACGCAAAAACTAGATTTCAAAGCAAATAAGAATACTATTATTATATTTAATATGGGACATTATACAAGTATTCATATTGTTATCAAGTAATATAAGACTTTTTTATTAGGCTCCAAATATCGAACCCACAAGGAAAACTACAATATGCAACTATAAAACCAAAGAAATTAGATAGCAAATTCTACTTAGAAAAGTATTCTTACTTAAACTCTAGAAGCTATAATAAAAATGAAAGTTCAATTTTTTTATAATTTTAGATAATTCATAATAAAAATAAGCAACTAACTAACTTAACTAGATATTTGCAAAATGAAGGCAATATAAATAAATAATCTTTCTGCTTACAATGAATTAGTAACAAGTATAGGGATTATGTTGTGGAAGTATTCAAATTTTGTTGTGCCAAATAGGAGCAATACTATTCCTTACCCTTACTAGAGATGCTATAAAGAACTTTTGATAATTTATAGTTTAAATAGTTTTGAAGAAGGGTTAGGTAAGGAAGATACTAGCTCCCACTCTAGAGTTCCCTCTTTTCCCTCCACCTAGGGGCTAACATCTCTTATCAATACCTAAAACTATAAATCAAATTGGTTGCTTTAGTCTGTCACTCTAAAGTCCTCTAATCTTATACCCATCAAAGTTTATTTTCCTATTTATTTGCACTTAACCCCATGAACTACATTTTCATCCATGAAATCAAATGTGATTCTTACTATTTATTGACTTAGACAATACCGTCTCAGATCTTACATGTTCTCACAACATGTATTAATCTATTAATTGCGCAAATCAAGAAGTAAATCAAGTACAAGACTTAAAATTATCACAAATTCTTCCAAAATTAAAGACTAATAATTTACACAACTTCCATCCAATATTTAATCACTTATCATTTTAAGAAATAATATAAGGAAAGCTACTCAGAATTCATGGAGAAAACACAACCACACTTAAGTTTGAAAGTAGAAATCATGCACCCAAAAAAGAAGTATAAATTAAAACCAAATGTAGTCTCAATGATAAAAAATTATATCAAATCCTCTCCACCAAATTCTTGAAGTTCCTTTGAATCTCTTCTTTCACTTACAATACAAACTAAAACTTAAAATAAAAAGAAACGCGGCGGCGGCGATGGTGGCATGTAGTGGTTGGCTCTTGATGGATCTCTTTTCTCTCTTCAATTCAAGTCTTATTTAATAATTTTCCAAAAGGTGCCTTGGTGTCTCTTCAAAATGTTTTCCCGTTCAATGAATCTTCTAGAAGTTTCGTCCTTTCAAAATCTAATTGAATGAATTTTTGTGTCCATTAACTATTTCTGACGTTTCTGATTCAAACACCTCTTCAAAATTTTGTTCAAATTCACTAAATCATTAAGTAACTACTTCTGACACTTAAGCAAGAGGTTCTTGGCGCTTAGGCATGGCTCTCTCTATTTCACTAGTACGTAAGCCCCGGTCTTGGGTCTTAGGTGCCTTGGTTCATTTTTACGCCTTCTTCATTTTTGCGCTAAATTTTATCCTTTTTCACTTCTTTCACCATTTTTCGTCCATTTGATTGTACCTGAAAAGAAAAACACACAAATACCTTACATTAAAGCACAATATCTCAAAAAATAGGTATAAAATGTGTACATAAAGAATATTTATTTTAGGTGTATCAGGGGTATTTTGGGAATTTTGGAAATTTTGAGATGTTTTGGGCAATTTGAATAGTTTGAAGTGGTTTGAGGAGAGGATTTGAGTTTTTTTTTAAATTTAGGGTTCAAAGGGAAATTTGGTAATTATGAAAAGTTTTGGGGCTAAAAAACTAAAAATTGGGTATTTTGGTAAATTTTGGGTTTAATGGGGAGACCAAGCACAAAATTACCACTATAGTGTCATGAGACCAAGGTAATCCGTATCTTGGATCCTACATGTGTTGGTCTTTGCCATCCTACCCAAGGGCTAAGGGTTTGGGGGACCACCCACTTGAGTTTCCAAAAGAGTAGGGGATCACGCTAAGCATGTTTCATTAAGGGTTTTAAGTTGTGAGTAAGAGTGAGGGGTTTAGGTGTGTGTGTGCAAGATTGACCAAAACCATAACACCTAAGGCTAACTTTAAGGCTAGACAATCCTATGTTGATTCCTCTTGAGCTCCCCCATGCTTGGCTCCATCCTAGAAAGTGCTAGAGGTTATAATCAACATGTGGAACTCCAAGAGGAGTAAAAAAGTATCTAAAATTTTTAATGGGGTAAGGTACCATCTGTAGTCCTCTATGATAGTCAATAGGAAAGTCCTATGGCTAAATCCTAGGTTTCTAAGGAAGACAAAATAGTCCTCAACATATAAATAGGGCAACAAATGGACCCCCAATAGGTGTGGTGTGTTGAATGAGCACACTGCACGTATTCATATTGATCGAAGAGATCAACAAACCACCACAGCTGCCTAAGCTAACATGCTCAAAGCAAAATAGGAAGATAATGAAGAAAATTCTCGTTAGGAAGTAGAAAGAGACTCTTGTCGGAGATCAGCAGGTGCGCCTTTGAATTATTGTCCTTAAAAGTGGATTTCAAAATTGACAAAGTGATTTCATACTTGCTAAACTCATATGAACGGTTGTCCTATGGATTAACAGAGAGAACTATCAGAGAAACTGACTGTCTCAACAAAGATTTGATCAATGTTCAAATTTTTAATTGAAGTTAAAATTTAATTTGATTTTAATTTCAAGAAAATCTCGGGATTAAGAATGTGTAGAAAGACTAGGTTGAGATGAAAAGCATAGGGACTCACATACAGCTTGAAAGATCGATCATGGAAAAGGAGCGCTACGTTGAAAATGAAAGCTCAAGGACTCACCTCCAACCCAAGAGGTAACAACAAGTGTAGAGAGAATGAGAATAGGATACATTATTCCATTTAATTTGGCCTTATACTTATCTCTAAGTTCCAAGAATGTCACATTAAGAAGGAAAGCACATTGACTCACATCCAACCTAAGAGGTAACGAGCTACATTATGAAGGAAAGCACAAAGACTCACATCCAACCCAAGAGGAAGAGAAAGTTTTGAGAAGAGAATAAGATGTCTTACTCCATTTAAGGGGTCTCACACTAATCTCAAGAAGGTGTCACATTAAAAGAAAAGTATAGGGACTCACATCCAACTAAGTGGTGATGAAGGGGATGAAAATTTAGGTACTAACCCCGGGATGGTAACTAGAATTTAGGTACAAGTCTGGAATCATAATTGGGAGCTTTACTCCATTTAAGGGGGTCAAACATCGATCTTGAAATGGTGTCACATTAGGAAGGAAAACACAGGGACTCACATCGAACCTAAGTGCTAATGAGATACATGGGGAAGGAATGCTTAAGGAATGACATCCAACCTAAGAAGTAGTGGATATAATCAAAATTTAAGAACTGACCCTGGGATGGGAACTGAAATTTTGGTCCAAGCCCCAGATTGCTAATCAAAATCCTTACTCCTCTTAAAGGGATCTCACACCAATCTCAAGAAGGTGTTACAATAGGAAGGAAAGAACAGAGACTCGCATCCAATCTAAGTGGTGACAAACTACATTAGGAAAGAAAGCTCAAAGACTCACATCCAACCCAAGAGGTAGTAGAGATAATCAAAATTTAGGTACTGACCTGGGATGTAAACTGTAATTTAGGTACCAAATCTAAAATGAGAATCAAAAGCCTACTCCAAATAAGGGCGACACACCAATCTCAAAGAGGGTGTAACATTAGGAAGGAATACACAAAGACTCAAATCAAATCTAAGAGGTGACTAGCTATGTTGGGAAGGAAAGCTCAGGGACTCACATCCAACCTAAGAGGAAACAAAGGAAATCAGAATTTAGGTAAAGACTCTAAGATGAGAACTGGGATTTAGGTACCAGCTCCAGAATGAGAATCAAAATCCTTACTCCATTTATGGGTGTCTCACACTGATCCCTAGATACTGCTAATATGCCAAGTACAATAATAATTCAGATTATATTTCACTTATATTTTTTACTTTACAACAAAACCAAAAACTTGATCCTGAAGAAAAATAAGAATTTAACTTTTAATTTATATTTATTGGGATACTACGCAAGTAAACGTATCGTTATCAAGTAATATAGGACTTTTTGAATAAGACATGAATATCGAACCCATAGGGAGAATACACAATATGCACTATTTAACAGGACACTTTTTATTTTTAATAAAATGATAATTATCTAAACTAAAAATGATTTTTTCAGTAATGAAAATTTAAATATTTTTGGTATTTAAAATATTTTGATAGAACAATAACAATTTGAATAGGTAATGAGAGTTTTTGTAGAAGAAAAACACTAAATATGAAAATATCTTCTTCTTGTTATGAATCAGTAATAAGTATAGGAATTTTGTTGTGGAAGTATGCAATTTTTTTTTGCCAAATAGGAGCAATAATATTCTTTACTCTTACTAGAGATGCTTTAAAGAACATTGGCTAATTTAAAGTTTGAATAGTTCTGAAGACCCGCTAGGTAGGGAAGATACTAGCTCTTACTCTAGAGTTCCCTCAATTCTCTTCATCTGAGAACTAACATCTCATATCAGAACCTAAAATAATAAACTAAGTTGGGGGCTTTAACGTGTAACTTTAAAGTCCTCCAACTCTACACACTTCAATGAATATTTCCATATTTATTTGCACTCAATCATATGAACTACATTCTCATTCATACAACCTGGTGTGATTCTTTCCAATTGTTAACTGAGACAATACCAGCCTGGTTCTGACATGTTCTCACAATAAATTTTAACTTTAATATTGGCCAAATCAAGAAGTAAATGAAGTGCATGGATTTAAATCATCACAACTTTTTCCATCATTGAAGATCAATACTTTCCACAACTTCCGCCCAAAACTTAATTACTTATCATTTTAAGAAGAAAGATAAGGAAAAATATTCAGAATCTATGGAGAAAAAAATGACACTTTATAATAAAAGAAGAAATCATTGTCAAACCAACAACAAGTCTCAATTAAAACCAAAAGTAGTCTCAAAACAAAAGGATAAAAAATTATCTCAAGTCCTCCACCAAACTCTTGAAGTTCCTTTGATTCTCTTCTCTTTACAATCACTCAAAATAAAATAACAAAAAAGATAAAATAATAGTAAAAGTGCCGCCTGTAAATCTCTCCAAACTAATTCCTCAAATGAGAAGTTCTAAGACTTTCCAATACTTTCAGGACACACTTTTTCGGACCTTTTAAGACCCTTTTCTAAGTTCTATCTTTTTTTATTTTATAATTTTCCAAATGGTGCCTTGGTTTCTCTTCAAAATATGTTTAGATTCAATGTATTTCCCCAAGAAGTGCATCCTTTTGGTGATAATTTTTGTCCATGGTGGTTATAACCACCTATTAAGCCAATGGGTGCCTCAAAAACCTTTTCAAAATTCATAGAAACTGAATTTACTAGTCCAATAACTGCCACGGGCTCGTAAGCGCAAGCCTTTGGAGCTTAGGCATGGCCTTATCCGTTTAACCAGCACTTAAGCATCGGATCGGACGCTTAGGCGCCAAAACTCTTTTGCACATTTTTTGCCTTTTTGCTCCAAATTTGATCCTTTTTTACTCCTTTAAGCATTTTTCACCTTTTTACCTGTATCTGCAAGAAAAACACAAAAAACACCTTCCATTAAAGTGCAATATCTAAAAAATAGGTATAAACATGTGTCTATAAACACTATATATTTGAGGTGTATCAAAATCCCCCAAAGTTAAAATATTACTTGTCCTCAAGTGACACTTTAATCTTTAAAAGCTAAATATGTATGATATGTATATGAGTTTCTTTAGAAGTTATTAAAATTTTGATTTAGAAATATAGCACTCTAAATTAGTAAAATCATTCAATAAATGAGACCAACTTAAAGTTTATAAATTCTTAATGTTAAGAAAGATGAAAATATGAGTTTCTATCTAATTCAAAAATATATTGTAGATTTTCAAAATATAGAATTTAGTTCTTTTATTATCTCCACTTAAAAAATTTTCATTAAAAATAATTTTGCTTACTGTATTATAACTGTAGGCTTAAAAGTTTCTCAAGTCTTATACTTTAAAAAGATCAAATGTAGAATAAATTTTTGATTAGACACTAATCCTCAAGCTTCTCCTTCCTAATAGTTTTCTCTTTTTCTTCTTTTCTTTTTCATTTTCAGGCAATGATTACTATATCTGGATAGGCCTTTAATGATTTTGAATTCCACTTCTCCATTCCAAAAGCAAAGTCTTGATATAAGTCTTTTACTTATAAATGTAATAATAGTTTTTTAAAATTATTTTAATAAAAGAAATTTAAGTATTAAAAATAAAAGTGTGAACAATTTTTCAAAAATACAATTTTTCTTACTATAGATAGTTACTAATATTAATCATTTTCTCATCTAAAAACTTTTAACTTAAAGTTTTTCTTCATTACTAGAAATTTTAACTAAATTTTCTTACTCATTTCTAAAATCAAATTTTACTTCCATAGTATAACTTCATATACATAATCAATTTTTTTCTTTTCAAATCAAATTCACTTGTAGCACATTTAAGAACAAATAAAATTCCAGTTTTGAAAATATTTTTCATTCCCCCAAAATTAATTTTTTAACAGATTAAATAGTTTAGCAGCAGATACATATAAGCAGGAGTAAAATTAATTTTTAAAATAGCATACCAACATGAATTTTTAAACCCTAATGAAACAAGTATAAAACTAAAAATAGGAGTAAAATTAATTTTTGATCAAATTTTCTATATTTTCATTTCAATTTAACATGTAGAGATTCAATAGACTTCTAAGCAGTGGGTATAAACATAAAAGTAAACTGACACACTAACTTGATTTCGCAAGCTCATCATAAAAACAAACTAAATAACATGATAAAAGAAAAATACATGGGTAGGAGTTTCAGAAATTTAAATTTAAGATATAAGTTAGCTAGATTTTTAAACTTTTCAAAAGACATAGAATCAAGTTCAATTATAATCTAGCCAAAACAATACTAAACACACATCAATAGTTACTACCCTAGAATGTTAAAATAGGCCACTAACAAAACACAACATCACAATAACAATATAAAAGGTCCTAAATATAACATAGTACATAGTCCAAATAAACACAAAACAAATGTAGCAGTACCACATCCCAAAGTCTTCAACATAAACAAACATAAAAATATCTTAATCCTACTCCTCATTCTCAAAATCACTGCTATACCACTTTTTTACAGGCTCATATCAGGATATTGAGGATATGGAGGAAATTGCACTTTTGGGTCACCTCTAATCAGGCTCTCCAAAGATGAGTGGAATTTCTCTTAATAATCACTCTTTCTCCTATTATAACTATTAGTATGATTTGCAAAATGCTCTAAATTTTGTACCTTATGAACAGTAAAATTGATATTATCCATCATCTTCTGTAAAACTCAACTCAGGTATCAGTAGACTCACCTCAATGTAGAAGCATGTGAGGTAGATGATCTAGATGTAGAAGCAACAGACGTCTCCATTCCATAGCTTCTGGAAAATCCTCCTCTCTAGCCAAAAATTGAATTCTTAGAATAAGTCTTCTTAGTCACGTTAATGATGGTCTTTAGAGGTAATAATACTTCCTCCTAGCTATAATATTTAACTCCAGCCTGCTCACACAAAGAAAAGATCAAGGAAGCAAATCACAGACCTGCAGTTGTAATAGCTATAGTAGAACTGATGATAGTTTGATAGATCAAAGCTCCAATATTGACGAGCTTTCCCTTTTGAACACAATAATTCAACGTAGCTCTTTCTTTGGTCACTTCACTGTAATGATTGGTCGGCAGTAGACGAGCATAATTAAATAGTGCCAGGCCTTTGAAGGTGCACATAACTTTGAAGTTGAGAAGTTAACTCTCCTTTCATTAGTTATCTTCCAAAGTCCTCTCCCAATAGTCAAGTAAGAAATAATCTCGTCTAATTCCGCTTCAATAAAACTATAATTTTTATAAAACATAACGTATCCGGTTGTAAATGGTAAAACAAGTTGATTGCCTCTGGCAAAAAAGGTATGAACTTCCCTCGAACCATGACTTGATTTTCTTCAGCTTCAGAGACATTTGCGTAGAACTCCCTCACAACAGATATAACTGCCTTAGCAGAGAAACAACATAATTATTCCCACTGTCGGCGAACAATTAAATCTTCCACGTTTCCACCTAGATTTCTAAAACATTGCTCTTGAATCAATTTAAGTGATTGCAACGCATCACTATACTGATCTTGAGCTTTTGAACTAAGAAATTTACTAGAATCGAAAGGGGCTTTGCCTTTGCTCCTCTTCACTCTTGGTGTCATTCTACAAATTTGATAAATTCTAACAATAACTTCAAAATCAAGTTTAAATTACTAAACTAAACTTCCAAAAGCACAAACTAAACTTCCCATGCAATTTCCATAGATTTTTCCTCCTTTTTACCATGAATAGTGATTTTTTTATTTTCTCCAAATTTGCTCAAAATACATTGTGAAAATAAAAAATTTTTACATAGAAGTAAAACTCTTACCTCAAAGAACTTGGATCTAGCAAATTTCACATGATTCCACCAAGAAATCTTCAATTTAGATGAACCCTAGCCCTAAAAAATCACAAACTCAAGAGGAAGAAGGTGATGGGGGAGTTATAAATGGCAATTTCTAGCTCAAAATTCAGTTTTAACCGTTCACATTCCAATTTCTGTGAACCGGCGTTCAAGCACGGGTAAGTGGTGCTTAGGCGCCTGCCTCTCGGGTTTGCTCATGCTTAAGTGTGAAATGTGGCGCTTAGGCGCCAGTGTACGATTTTCAAAAATTACAAATTAAAGTAAAATGCTCTATTTTCCTAAGTAAACCACCCCTAAATGGTCTCATAGCACTTAAATGACTATTTTCAACTTCCTGCAACTCTCCTTTATCTCAAAATTCTCCTTAATAACTATTTAAATTCGAGGTTAAAACAACACAAAATTTCACACAAACAAACTTATATTAATTCACAAACAATTACAAATACATTTAAACACTTAGTTCTCATTCCAAATAGTCTTGGATGAGAAAATCTTCCTAAATACAAACACTTAACAATCTTTCACAATTAAACACCTAAGTAACACAAACACTAAAAGCAAGTCTTAAACATTAAAACACTTAAAGAAAACAACTTTAAACACACAAAAACATAACTTCAAACATAGAACTTAATTTCATTCTTCATTAGAAGGAACAAATTCAGGTTTTTCATTAGTCTCTTCTGGGGCAACTAGAATATAAAGTTGATAAAACAGACGGTGGTGACGTTCTGTGATGCAATCTTCTTCAATCCACTTTTTCTTAAGAAACATCTCTTTATCTGCTTCCTCTATATAACTTGTGTGGCAAAATTGTATTTTCAATTGCCATCCAATATGCTCAAGATGTGCATGAATCTCCAATACCTTAGTCTCTAGTACAAACATGGTATTTTCAATTTTGTTGATCTTCTCTGATATCCTTTCAATACTAATGGCTAATAAACCGTTATACAACTCTTTTGCACTTTGACTAATGAATATAAATCCTTCTAATAACTCCTAGAAACGTTTAGAAACTGCCTTGGAACATTTTTGCAAACTTCTAGGTAGTTCTCCCTTCTAGAATATTAATTTTGTACATATTTTAAACTGTCATTTTTAAGCGCCGGATTTAGCATTTAAGCGCCAATGCACATTTTTGCACTAGTCAACTTAACGTCCAAATTCTCATCTTAACATATCTAGATCACGAAATATAGTCTTAAAATCAATACTAACACATAATAGTCTCAAAAATACTGCCCAAAACCTTTTTAATCACACATAAAACAACAATCAAAATAAAAACACACTGATAACTATGATTTATATGATATTTATTTAATAGGTTCTCCATTATGACATTTCTGTAATGACTTCCCCCATCAGTAAAGATAACTCTTGGCATCCCAAATCTACAAAATATATTTGTTTTAAAAAATTTTGCAACGCTTTGAGCATCACATTAAAGTAAAGCAACAACTTCTATCCATTTAGATACAAAGTCCATGGCTAACAAAATATATAAATTTCTGAAAGATGGTATAAATGGTCTCATCAAATCTAATCCCCAAGCATCAAATATTTCAACTTCTAGCATATAATTGAGGGGAATCTCATTTCTTCTAGAAATATTGCCTACTCTTTGACATCTATCACAAGATTTGATATAAGCATTAACATCTCTAAAAAGTTTAGGCCAATAAAATCCAAATTGTAAAATTTTGTACGTTATTTTATCAATGAATTATGACATTTTTTGATAATCTCATAAGTTTCTTCTAATGGTACACTTCTTCAAATAATCAGAATCTTTCCTTGTTTATATAAAAAAGGGTCATCCCAAAAATAAGTCCTAGCTTCATAAATAAATTTCCTCTTCTGTTGGTATGTCATTCCATAGGATATAGTATCACTAACAATAAAGTTCACAATGTCGGCATACCATGGAACACGCCACTCATTAATAGTGAATAATTTTTCATCTAAAAATGTTCATTAATTCCATTTTCAAAACAGAGTGGTTTTTCTAATTCAAGCCTGGACAAATGATCAGCAATTTGATTTTCTGATCAACTATTACAAAATCAAATTCTTAAAAAATAAGAATCCATCTTATAAGTTTATGTGCATCCTTCTTTTTCATTAAATACTTAATAGGAGAATGATCTGTATGCAATACATAATAAGTTCCAATTAAATATGATCTAAATTTATTAAAAGCATATAGTATTGCAAATAACTCTTTTTTAATTGTTGTGTAATTAATCTGAGTTTCATTAAGAGTTTTACTAGTATAGTAAATAACTATAAAAATTTTATCGTATCTTTGTCCTAAAACAACTCCAATAGCATAATCACTAGCATCACACATTAATTCAAAAGGTTTTTCCCAGTTTGGTGAAACTATAATTGGTGTAGTGATTAGTTTTTCTTTTAATAACTTAAAAGCTTTCAGGCATTCCTCATCAAAATTAAAAATTGCATCTTTTCCCAGTAAATGGCATAAATTCTTAGAAATCTTAGAAAAGTTTTTAATACATCGTCCGTAGAATCCAACATGTTCTAAAAAACTTCTAATTTCCCTTACATTTGTTGGATAAGGTAAATTAGCAATCAATTGAATTTTAGTAGGGTCTACTTCCATACCATTTTCTGATATTTGATGTCCTATTATAATTCCTCCTCCTACTACCATAAATTGTCATTTTTCATAGTTAAGGACTAAATTTGTTTCTTCAAAGCACTTAAGAACTTTGGATAAATGTTCTAAACATGAGTTAAATGAAGTTCCAAACACTAAAAAGTCATCCATGAATACTTCAATCCCTTTTTTAATTCAATTACAAAAAAATGTTATCATACATCTTTGAATTGTAGCAGGGGCATTACATAAACTAAAGAGCCTTCTTCTAATAGCAAAAGTACCATAAGGACTGGTAAACATTGTTTTCTCTTGATCCTCAAGAGATATTTAAATTTGGTGATAACCAGTATATCCATCTAGAAAATAAAAGTATTTATGCCCAGCTAGTCTATCCAATATTTGATCTAGAAAGGGTAATGGAAAATGATCTTTCCCAGTGCCAAGATTTAATTTTTTATAATCAATGCCATAACTTTTCTAGTAGGTATTAACTTATTATGTTCATTTACAATTAAAGTTCCTCCTTTCTTAGGAACGTAATGAATTGCACTAACCCAATCACTATCTGAAATAGGATAGATAATTCCAGTATCTAAACACTTTAAAATTTCTTTCTTTACAACTTCTTTCATAACAGGATTCAAACTCCTTTGCGGATCGGCCCTGGATTTGCAGTTCTCTTCCATATGAATTCTATGCATACAAATTGATGGACTGATTCCATTAATATCAGCAATTGACATCCAAAGGATTTCTTAAAATTTTTCAAAATTTTCATCAACCTTTCTTCTTCTTCCATTGTTAATTTTGAGGAAATTATAACCGGTAAAGTAGAGGAATCTCCTAAAAAGGCATATTTTAAATTATCACGAAGCAACTTCAACTCTAGTTCTGGAGGTTTTTCAATAGATGACCAAAATGATTTATCTTTGTCTATCATGTCCAAAACTTTGAAACTTTCTCGAACATAGTTTGAATTTACCTTAAAAAGATCTTCACATTGATTTAATTCCTCTTCTTGCTCAAGTTCCAAGTCTTTTTCTTCATATTTTTCTTCATAAGTAGTTCTAAAATGGCATTCATTTAGATATCTTATAACATCCCTCCTATAACATTCATTATCTTTACGTTTTACACGGTATTTCATTGATTTTGAAATTTTAAAAGTAACAGTTTGATCATTGACGTGCATTATTAATTCCTCTTTCTGCACATCTATCATTGCTCTTCTCGTGGCTAGGAAATGTCTCCAAAAAATGATAGGTATCTCTTTATCTTCCTCCATATCTAGCAGAATGCAATTAACAGGAAAGATAAATTGATCCACTTTCACTAGGACATCTTTTATAACTCTTTTAGGGTATGTTATCGAACAATCTGCTAACTGCAAAGTTACAGTAGTATGGGTTATTTCTCTGAATCCCAATCTTTTAAATATTGATAATGACATAAGGTTAATGCTTGCACCTAAATCACATAAAGCTTTCCCATAAAATCTGCCTCCTATTGCAAATGGAATTGTAAATCTACCACGATCTTTAAGCTTTTCAGGAAACTTCTTCTGAATTCGCACTACACTCCTCACTAAGTGCAATAGTCTCATTATCTTCAAACTTCCTTTTCTTGTTGAGAATATCCTTCATAAACCTTACATAGTTTGGCATTTGTTCTGAGGCTTCAGTAAATGGAATATTAATTCATAGCTTCTTAAATATTTCAAGAAATTTTGAAAATTGTTTATCCAACTTCTGATGACAAAGTCTCTGAGGAAATGGAGGTGGTGGTTTTTCCAAATCAATTTTTAGTAGAGAAATAGGTCTCACAAAATCATTTGGAGCTTCATCTTTAGATTCTTCAATTTCTTATCTCTCTTCTTCAATTTCTTTTTGGACCCGACCTTCCAACTTTCTTTTGCTTCTAAGTTGAACGGCTTTTACTTATTCTTTATTATGGTCTTTTAGATTTGATTTAGCATTACTAGGAAGTGTTCCTTGGGATGTATTACTTAATGAATTTGCTATTTACCTAAGTTGATTTTGAATATTTCTAATTGTAGCTCCTTGACTGTATAGGTGATTTCCCATTTGTAACATTACTTCTTCTGTAGACAACTTCTTCTCCTTAAACTATGCATTGCTGTTGAAACCTGGAGGATAAGTAGATCTATAATTATTATTCCCTTGATTGTTCTAGTTTTCCAGTGGGTTTCCTTGGTTGTTCCCCCATTGTTGATTATTACCACCGGAATTGTTATTCCAGTTAAAGTTGGGATGGTTCTTCCAGCCTGGCTTATAATAATTTGAATATGGGTTATTCTGCTTATTGTTTATGACATTCAAAGTTTCTAATGATGCTTAAGAATCTACCATTTGGCCAAATGAATTCTCTTCAATCATGAAAATTGGTTGAGAAAAATTCATTCCAAATTGGTCTAACTTCCTTGAAATTGCAACAACTTGATTTGCTAACATGTTAAATGCATCAGTTTCATGACTATTGGCTACTTTCTTAAGATTTACCCTCTTAGAGAGCCATTGAAAATTATTGGTAGCCATTTCTACAATTAAAGCATAAGCGTCATGAAATGATTTTAACAGAACCACCACCAGTAGCATCGATAATTGATCTAAGAGATCTAACTAATCCATTATAAAATGTTTGAATTATTAACCAATCTGGTATAGCAGGGTGTGGACACTTTCTTAAGAGTTCATTAAATCTTTCCCATGATTTAAAAATAGATTCCCCTTCAAATTGATTAAAAGATGTAATATCATTTCTAAGCTTTGCAGTTTTTGATGGCAGAAAATATTTAGCAAGGACTTTTTGTGCTAATTCACCCCAAGTTCTGATAGATCCATGTGCTAACAAATTTAACCACATCTTAGCTTTATCCCTCAGTGAGAAAGGAAAAAACTTAAGTCTTATGACATCATTTGATACACCATCATATTTAAATGTAGCGCATAATTATAGAAAATTGTCAAGATGTAAATTTGGATCTTCAGTTGGTGATCCCCTAAATTGATTATTAGATACCATTTGGATAATAACAGGTTTAAGCTCAAATGAATTAGCCACTATAATTTGTTTTCTAATACTACAATGAAGTTCATCTACATTAGGGTTGGCATAATCTCTTTATCTTTCTAACTCTACACCTTTCAATGAATATTTCTCTATTTTTTTTCACTCAATCATATGAACTACATTCTCATTTATAAAACATCATGTGATTCTTTCCAATTTTTGACTGAGATAGTACCAGCCCGGTTCTTACAAGTTCTCCCAAAAAATTTTAACATCTAGATTGGTCAAATCAAGAAGTAAATGAAGTGCATGAATTTAAATCATCACAACTTCGTCCATCATTGAAGATCAATACTTTCCACAACTTCCTTCCAAAACTTAATTGCTGATCATTTTAAGAAGAAAGATAAAGAAAAATACTCAGAATCAATGGAGAAAACAAAACCACACTTTAGTATAAAAGAAGAAATCATTGTCAAACCAGCAACAAGTCTCAATTAAAACCAAAAGTAGTCTCAAAACAAAATGATAAAAACTTATCTCAAGTCCTCCACCAAATTCTAGAAGTTCCTTTGATTCTTTTCTCCTTACAATCACTCAAAATAAAATAACAGAAAGAATAAAATAAAAGTAAAAGTGGTGCCTGAAAATCTCTCCGAACTAACTCCCCAAATGAGAACTTTCAAAACTTTCCAATACTTTCAAGACACACACTTTTTCGGACCTTTTCAAGACCCTTTTCTAAGTCCTCTCTTCTTTCTTTTATAATTTTCCAAAACTTGGCTTGGTTTCTCTTCAAAATATGTCTAGATTTGATGTATTTCCTCAAGAGATGCATCCTTTCATGATAATTTTTGTCCATGGTGGTTATAGCCACCTATTAAGCTAATGGTGCCTCAAAAACCTCTTGAAAACTCGTAGAAACTAAATTTACTCTCCAATAACTGCCACTATTGCTTAAACACGGGGTCTTTGGTGCTTATGCGCAACCTTCTCTATTTAACCAGCACTTAAGCACCAGATCTGGCACTTAGGCGCCAAAACTCTTTTACCAATTTTTCACCTTTTTGCTCTAAATTTAATTCTTTTTCACTACTTTAAGCATTTTTCACCCTTTTTACATGTATCTGCAAAAAAAACACAAAAAATATCTTCCATTAAAGCGCAATATCTGAAAAATAGGTATAAAAATGTTTCTAAAAACACTATATATTTTAGGTGTATCACACACTGATCTCAAGAAGGTGTCACATTAGGAAGGAAAGCATAGCGACTCACATCCAACCTAAGTGGTGATGAGCAACATTGGGAAAAGAAGCTCAGGGACTCACATCCAACCTAAGAGGTAGTGGAGGGAATCAAAATTTAGGTGCTGGCCCCGGGATGGGAATTAGAATTTAGGTTGCATCTCTAGAATGAGAATTTGAAGCCTTACTCCATTTAAGAGTGTTTCACACTGATCTCAAAGTAAGGATTTAGAAAGAAAGCACAAGGACTCACATCCAACCAAAGAGGTAGTAGACAGAATTAGAATTTAGGTACTGACCAGGATAGGAAGTGAAACTTAGGTGTTGGCCCCGGAATGAGATTCAGAAGCCTTACCCCATTTAAGGCGGTCTCATACCAAACTAAAAATAGTGTCACATTAGTATGGAAAGCATATAGACTTACATCCAACCTACGAGATGACTAGTTACATTGGGAAGTAATGCTCAGGGACTCACATCCAACCCAAGAGGTAGCAGAGGGAATCAAAATTTAGGTTGTGATCCCAGGAGCATTGTGAGTGTGGAGTACTTGTGGAAAGAGTGTGAAAAATTCATGGAATCTAGTGTAGAAAGTGAGACTTTGTGATAGTGAGAGTTTAGGAAATTTGTCCCAAGAATATAGAGTTTGGAATTTTAAGAATTCATTTATTTTTATTGTTATTATTATTATTATTATTATTATTATTATTATTAT
>NEWO01000797.1:88520-106275 GCA_003013225.1 Phalaenopsis aphrodite | reverse complement strand
TCTAGGGTTCGTTTCATCTTTGGCATTTTGGGTGATTTTGAGTTACCGTATCTCTTCAATGGCTGATGAGATCTCTGTTGGTTTCAGATTTACTTTCATGCACTTTTGTTCTTCACTAAGCCGCCTGCTTCTTATTCCTTTGTTGAGGCAGTTTAAGAGGGGGCAGCGCAACATCTGGTTCTCCTATTCTTATATGTTTTCTCAAGTATTTCATGACTCTCTTAATGTTGGTGGAGAATATTCATTTGTTAAGAAACTTGGAAAAAAATGGCAAATTAGCAATGTTTTTCTCTGAGGCAGAATCAAATATTTTGGCTTCCTCTTGTCGTTTGGCTTTGGTAGGAAAATTTTCTTATGGGATTCCAAAATTAGAGCTTATTAGGAAAGAGTTTGAATTGCTTAAGTTAAGGGACTGGTGCAAGATTGGCGTGTTGGATGGTAGAAATATTCTTATTCAATTAGCTAATGATGAGGTCTATATGATGTTGTTCGCGAAAAGGACTCTGAAAATTGAAAGTTGTGTTATGAAAATCCTTAAATGGTTCGTTAACTTTGATCCTAAAGAAAATATGCCTATTTTACCTTTTTGGATTCGTTTTCTTGAGCTAAAATTACACTTATTTAACCACGAAGTCCTATTTTCTCTTGTTGTTGTATACGGTAAACTATTAAAAATGGATAGTGCTACTTTCAATATTACTAGACTCTCTGAGGCTCGTGTTTTAGTGGAAAGAGATATCACTCAACCCTTTTGTGATAAGACTTGGATTCGATCTCAATATCAGAGATATTGGAAACAAATTGAAATAGAGAGGCATTCCTCATGTTGCTCCCATTGTTCTATGTTTTGCCATCACACCTCCAACTTTTATCTTCTAAACCCTCAACTTAAAGTGTCTTTTGGCACTAAACCACCTTCTATTAGCAATAATATCGAACCACCTAATCCCCAAGTTAGAAGTGAGCAAGAAAAGGAAGATGATAGGCCATTGCAAAATTTTGTAGCAAATATTGAAGCTCCAATAACTAATAATGTTATACAAATGCAAGCCCAACAAAATGAGAGAGAAGAAAATGCTAATACTTCTCAATCTGTTCCACCAGATTTGACTGTTAATAGTAATTTTCCTATTACTTATACTACTACTAATCTTACCAGGGATAACATGGTTGAAAATCAGGAGCAACACAATGAACACATTTTGTTTCCACGTGCACCCATGAAAATCTCTCATGACCCTCTTCAATTTACCTAAAACTCTTTGTAGGGTGAGTGGCAAATACAAAAGCATGCTAAATTTAATGAAAAAAAGAATAATGAACTCTTAAGCTTAAATGCTGGAAAAATTATTCAGGAAGGTATCTATTATTCAGATGAAGAACTATTAATCAACCCTTCTAGTTCTTCTAGAAGGGCTGGTTAATGACATAATGTTTAATATTATGGTCTGGAATATTAGGGGAGTGGCTTAAATATCCTTGTAGGGTTAATTAAACTTTTATTTTTACCATTGTGGAGCCTCTTGTTTAGGTCAATAGAAACAAGATTTTGAATAAATTTAAAGGCTATCAGTCTCACTGCAATAGAAATAATAAGTTTTGGGTCTTTTGGAAGCACACGATTACTTTATCTATTATTGAAGATGAGGAGCAATTTGTCTTAACTCACTTTTAGATGGAGCAATTTGATGGGTTGGGCACTTTTGTCTATGTCATCTCTCTTTTGTCTAAAAAATTCTTACTTTGGCAGAAGCTAGAAATTTTGGACGGTTCCATCTCAGAAAACTTATTTGTTTGAGGGGATTTTAACATGATTATGAAGTCGTCTAAGAAAAAAAGTGGTGGCAGATGTGGCATTTCTCTTCTTAATCACTTTTGTAATTCTATTGCAGGAGCTGGTCTTTTTGATCTAGGCTTCTCTCTACCTACTTTCACTAGGAGGAGAGGTTTTTCAACAAAGGCTTAATCATTTCTCGGCTAACTTGTCTTTTCTTAATTAATTCCCTATTTCCAAAGTTCAGCATTAAAGCTATGCTTCCTCTGATCACAATCCTATTCTTCTCACTCTTGCTTTTATTGATAAGCTTGCTATCTATAGATTTAAATTTCTTAACATTTGGACTTCTCATGATACTTTTTTAAGTACTGTGTAACAAGTTTGAAGTTATGATGGTGCTGGAACTCCTTGGTTTATTCTTTGACAATTACATAAAAAATTGGTTGTTAATATTCGTAAGTGGAACCACGAGGTTTTTGGTAATGTCCATAATAAAGTTTTGGAGGCTCAATAAGTGGTTGTTTAATTAGAGGCTCAGGATATGTGTACTCCTAATATGTTGAATTCTACTGCTCATGCCATTTGAATTTATTAGATGCTATTAATATGGAGGAAGCTTTACTTCAATAGAAAGCTAATGATATTTATTTTACTATTGAGGATAGAAATACTAACTATTTCCATGCCACTTTAAAGCATAGAAGGAACAATGATTGCATCTTGAATATTAAGAATGCTTAAGGTCAAACAGTAACTGATTTGGATGATATTAGGGATATTGCAGTGTGTTATTTCACTGAGCTTTATCAACACAACCGTATAATCAACCCTATTGACTCTAACGTTTTTGTTGATGAATTTAATTACATTAATAGTCTTTCTTTAGCTCGTGTTTCAGATGAAAATGAAATTCTTTCTACTTTCAAGTCATAAGCTCCAACAAGTCCCCTGGACCCGATGACTATTCCTCTTCTTTTTATGACAAATTTTGGGACATCAGAAAGAAGGAAGTTTTTAATTTTATACTGTGTTTCTTTATGGGGGAAGATCCTGACAAGTAATTCAACTCTACTTTGATTGTTCTTATTCCTAAAGGAAATGATAAAATTACTTGGGATAACTTTCGTCTATCTCCCTCACCACTGTCATCTCTAAGGTGTTGAGTAAGATTATCATTAATAGGTTGCAACCTCATCTCTCACATTTCATATCTCCTCAACTATCGGCATTTATAAAAGGTAAAGATATTACTGATAATATCTTTCTTGCTCAGGAATTGATTGAAGACCTTGATAAGAAATGCAAAGGAGGTAATATGGTTTTTATACTTGATATCAAGGAGGCTTTTGATGCTATCAGTTGGGAATTCATCCTTAACATTCTTCAGGCTAAAGGCTTCAAAATAGAATTTTGCTTAGTCATTAAAAGATGGTTAGCCAATAGCCATTATAGTGTTCGTATAAATTGTAAATCTTATGTCTATTTTTTTTATCATAGAGGCATCAAGCAGGGAGATCCTCTCTCCCCTGCCATTTTTATTATTGCATTTGATTATCTCTCAAGGCTTGTTAACAAATTGCATTTGAATCATCCTCATTTTCAATACTCTCATAAATGACAAATTGTGATTAGCCACCTTGCTTATGCTGATGATGTTATCTTACTTTTTAATGCTAGTAAGCCTATTATTAAAGCAATTATGACTTGGGTAAAGGATTTTCAGGTTGCTTCTGCCCTTCACTTTTACTTGGCTAAATGCTCTATATACTTTGGTAATAAGAATAATCAAAACATTTAAACTTAGGCTTCTAATTATACTAGTTGTAAAATTGCCAAGCATCCTATTAAGTGCCTTGAGGTGAACCTTCTAAGGGGAAGAAAGAAAAAAAATCAAATGAATGAAGTTGTGGACAAAATTAAATCCAAAATCAAATTGGAGAAATACCTTTTTGTCTAATGGGAGTAGGCTTGCACTTCTTAAGAGTGTGTTACGTAGCTTTTCTTTATACTCGATGCAGGTGCTTAAAATTAAAAAGAGCACCCAGGCAATTCTTGAGGTTCTTCTTAACAAGTTTCTTGGAGAGGCAATAGATCTTCCAAGATTTGGGCTAACTGGAAGAAGAGTGGTAAGTCGTGTTCTTCTAAGGGACTTGGGTTCAAAACCCTTCACAGTATGATTGACATAAATATGTACAAACTTTGGTACAAATTTAGAGCTAGAGATTCCTTATGGTCTTAATATATGCATCATAAATACTATAGCTATAGTCATCCTTCCACTGTCAATTGGAAAAATGGGGATTCTAAAATTTGGAAGGCCATTACTCTTGCTCACAACATGGCTTCTTAATTCATTTTTTAGGAAATGGATGATGGGAAAATTTCTTTTTGGAATGATCGTTGGGGAACATCTCTATTTTTGAGTTTGTCTCACTCTCCTTCTGAGGCTGATCTTCTTATTTTGGACTGCTGGATTGATGGGTGTTGGAATTTTCCTAAATTGTTGTCTTTAGTTGGGGAGGTTGATCCTTCCATTTCAATTATCCTAATTAATGGTAATACCTTGGATGTCCTTAAGTGGAAACTTCACTCTAGAGTATCCAACACTAAAATGATATACTCTCATTTATATAGCTTTCCTCAGTGAAAATGGATTAATTATATTTGGCACTAATTTATCCCCCCATCTATCTCTTTCTTTCTTTAGAGATTTTTTCATAATTTCTTTCCTCTTGATGATATTCATAAAATGAAGGGTTTGAGGCTTGCTTCCCTTTACTATATTTTTAAGAAAGAGGCTGAATCTTCCACTCATCTTTTTTATGATTGTACTTTTTCTAGAGATGTTTAACAATAGCTAGGGTGTTATTTTAGCATATGTTGGCCTACAAATTTATGTCTAAAAAGTATCCTTGCCATTTAGAAAGAAATTGAACACTCTCAAAACAAACATTTCTATTTTCCCCTTATTTTTCTTTAGTTCATTTGGGTGGCTAGAAATAGCCATAAATATGAAAACTTTTGATGCGCCCTTAGCGTGTGTTGTTTTTCTGCATGTTTTATGTCAATTTAAATCCCTAGTACAGTGAAAAAAACTTAACCCTTCCCAAAATTATGCAGTAATTTTGTTTTAAAAAATATGGTCAATAACTTGACCTAATTTATATTTAGTTAATGTGCAAAATTGAAATGTTATAAAATATAGAAAATAATTCACACACTATGGGCTCTACGCAAGTGCACGTATCACTTTAAGTAATATAGGAATTTTTATTAAGCCCCAAAAATTGATCCCACGAGGAAGCAAGGAAAGAGTCCTTAGTCAAATTCCAGTTTACTACTATTAGTCCTTAGTTTGGAATGTAGATTAAAAGGGTGTTTTATCTAGAAACTACTCCTAAATGTAAATGTTAAATGTAAGGATTAAGTTTAAAATAGTTAATAACTATTCCTAAATGAAAATATTAATTCTAAAGATAACCCTTTTTGGATGATTTTATTTAGAGAATTTTAAGATGTTAAAAACTGTTATTCTTATGTAGTGAATTGGATAACATAAAGGAATGAGATACATTAAATATTTTATATGCAAAATAGGAACAATTTTAATTCTCTACCCTCAGTCAAGTGTTATAGAGAATCGTTGCTTAATCCTAGGTTTAGTCTCTAAATCCTTGATTAGGCTAAGAGGATACTCGCTCTCACTCCAAAGCTCCCACTTCCCTTCCCCTGAAGGCTAACTCTCACTTTAGTTCTTAAACACTAAGACCAAATTAGGAATTTTAGTATGTCACCCTAGAATCTCCAATTCTTCGCCTAGTATTTTATATATTTCCCTATTTATTTGCACTCAATTGCCATGAACTTCATCATCCATGTATTTTGAGTGTGGTTCCACTTTGTTGAGAATTACACCGCCCTCTCGGGTCTTAATGCAATTACAATGAATTTTAACGCTACAACGGGCCCTTATTCAATTGTAAAGGAAGTGCAAGTAAAAACCATCACATTTATAATCAAAACTTCTTCTAGCATGCATCTCAATATCCTAAACATGAAGCCTACTCATTGCAAAGGAAAAGTAAAAGAAAAATAACGACATAATCTTCTCATGCCACTATTTCCAAAAAAGAAGAAAGTGTAAGAGAAACACATCACAAAGCGCGAAGAAAACACAACAAAAAACTTTATTACGTCAAAGTAAATCCATTAGATAAGTGTTTAAAAAATCATAAGATAATGAAGAACACAATCTTAACTTTTTTCCCTGGAAAGAAAGATGAAAATCTCTCTCACAAAGCTCCCACTGATCCATATAATGCTAGTACATCTCCTTACAGATTCTCTTAAAATCATCACTCTAATCTCTCTAAAAAGGTAAAAATCTACATTTCTACTCATATTCTAAGATTTGTAAACATTCTCCACTTTCTTCCACTCACACACACCCATTTCTGACATAAACTCACTCTATTATAGTGTAGGGACGAATTTCTCAAGAGATGCCTCAAGCAACCTTCCAAAAAGCGTCCAAATACATTGAATCTTGGCCATAGCCACCCAAAATCATGTCCAAACTATCTTGGGCACCATCGGTGCCATTATGGGTGCCATCGAATCCATATTTTTCTTCATTCTCTAGATCGGGCGCTATCGACACCGGTTTGGGCGTGTTTGGCGTCAATCTATAGTAGCTCCACTGTTTCGCTCCGTTTGGCTCTATTTTAACTCTATTTCTCCCCATTGCAGTTGCATTTCGTTCCTAACAGATAGACCTAAAAAATAAGCATAAAAAGCAATCTTTATTTAAAGTGTAATTTGATTCAAAATTGTGTGAGAATTGTAAATGAGATTAAGCATAGAAAGACATCGAAATATGTTAGGCCAAAATTTTCTTTCTTGCTCGTTTTAGCTCCAAATTGCACCGTTTTTTCTTCTTTTTCACCAAAAGTCCATTTCTTGTATCTGAAGCCAAAAACATGCAAAATATCTTCATTTAAAGTTCAATATCACAAAAAATAAGTATAAAATATAGGTCTAAAAATGCATATATTTTTTGTGCATCAAAGTCCCCCAAACTTAAATGTTACTTGTCATTTAGTAACACTTTTACTACATAACAATATGACTTATGATACAATGTTTAACTTCTAAATTTATATAATTTGTTCTAGTAAATATAATAACACTACTTAAGAAAAATTTTTTAGCAACTCAAGTCAAAACTAAAAGTGTAAGAATGCTTAGTAATCAAGTCTAAGATTTCTGATTCCTTATTCTTTCAAGAAGAATTGCAATTTGTCTTATTAAAGTTACTTAGAATATTCATATGAAAAAGAACATCATGAGATCTTTATTATTAAGGATCCTAATACTCCAATACAAGTTTAGAAAATGTAATAAAGCCTTCTTTCTCAAGTTGATTCAAGTGGAGCCAATTTATTATTAGGCATCTCCTCAAGCTTTTCCTCACATAATTTTCTTTTCTTTTCTTTTCCTTTTTCTTTTCTTTTCTTTTTTTTAGCTTTTCTTTTTCTTTTCTTTAAGGATCATTTTCAATCCTTTTTTTTCTTTTTTAAGTGAGGATTACTATATCTGGATAGCCTTTATTGATTTTGAACTTCACTATCATCTACTTAAAGTTAAAAACTTTCACACTACTTCACTTTATAAATTCATATTAGCTCTAAAGATTTTTAAGAAAGTCTCATTCTTTTCTTCTTACATGAAACTTTAAGTTTCTTCATACTTCAAAAATACAATTTTCTTTACTTTAAATAGAAAAGCATAGTCTTATTCTTTCGTGCCAAACATCTCAACTATAAAATTAACTTTCATTATTGAAAAAATTTACATAAGTCTCCTATATATTTGAATCATAAATATAGTTATCTCTAATACTAAAGGTATGGAATTAATTCCATAAAATGTAGAATGAAAAAAAGTTAAATTTGAATCTACTTACTACTAAAATATCCTATCAAATTCATATACATTCCTAATCAGGATAGAATGATTGCAGGTGAATGTAAATCTAGCCTAAAACATGCTTATCATAATATTGAACTAAAAGAAAATATACTCATTTTAAAATTTTTTTTTCTTCCTACCCCTAAACTTGATTTTTAACATGTATAACATTTAGTACAAAAGATATAAGTAGGAGGAAAAACAGTTTATAAATTTTATCTACCAAAAATGTCTATCAAAAACATCTACAATTATTTATTAGGATAGAAAACATTTAGTAGAAAGTAAATCTATACTAAACATGCTTGATAAAATTGAAAGAAAGGTCTAACAAGCAGAACATGTTTCGTCACAGGAATATATATATTTATGTGTTCTCCAAATCTTTATATTATTGTAACACAAGCACAAACACACATGATAAATGAGGTTAATTCTTTCTTTAACTCATCACATCTCACTAACTTACTTCCATTTTCTAAAGGAATCACTACACAATTATATTGGTCACTTATAAATGATTTTATAGATTCTAATCCCAAAAATAATATTATCCCTGATATATTGGTTCTCAAGCACCAACACTAGGTATTACCATATCCCAATAATTAAGTACCTCAAGCAGTTATAAGGATAGTGTAAATTCATCCACATGTTACTCATCAAATAGGTTAGCTACTCCAACCAAATGAAAACAAGGACAAAGAAAGGAAGTAACAAAATTGAGATGGAATTATTTTTGTTAAAATTAATGATGTCTGTTGAAAAACTCAAGTCTAGGTGAGACCCGACTTGTAGTGGAATCGTTAATCCAACTATTATAAGAGAACATACAAATCTAACCATAATAAGAGGTTAAGAAATCACCTCCCTCATGGCACAAAAAAAGCAAATCAAACCACAAACAATCCAATGATCTACCAATCATCAATCAAACTGATCAATCCACTCTAAAGCAAACACAATACAACACTAACAATCATGACTCTCAAGCATACTAAATCAAAGAACACTGATAACTATGGGTTACCTCCCATAAAGCTCTTTGTTGAACATCGTCAGCAAGACAAATGATTTCAACTGATCAAAATTCCCTTTTAGTAATCCTTGATCAATCACTCAATTTTTTCTAGATCCAGGGATTCCTACAAGGTCTCTGAATTTTAATTTTTCTTTCAGCTTTTCCATTTCATATTGATTCATATCATTTTTCCTCATATTTCATTCTAGATCTAATATTCTTCTAGTGATTTTCTCAATTTTCATATTAATATCATCCGTAAATTTTAGAAGAAATGGATCTTTCTAAGATACTTCATGATCTCCCAAATTTTTTATAAAATTACCTCTAAATTCCAATTCTAGATCAAATTCTTCTTGGTTACCCTAGTGTGTGATGTTTTTCTGCGTGTTTTATGTCAATTTAAATCCCTGATAGAGTGTCAAAAACTTGACCCATCCCGAAATTATGCAGTAATTTAATTTTAAAAAATATGACCAATAACTTGACCCAATTTAGATTAAGTAGTTAATGTGCAAAATTGAAATGTTATTAAAAATAAAAAATAGTTCACACATTATGGGTTCTACGCAAGTGCCCGTATCACTTCAAGTAATATAAGACTTTCTGATTTAGCCCTGAATATTGATCGCACAATGAAGTGATGAAAGAGGTCCTTAGTCAAATTCCAGTCTACTACTATTAGTCCTTAGTTTGTAATGTCGATGAAAAGGCTGTTTTATTTAACAACTACTCCTAAATGTGAATGTTAAATGTAAGGATTAAGTTTAAAATAACTAATAAATATTCCTAAATGAAAATATCAATTATAAAGATAATCCTTTTTGCATGAATTGGTTTGGAGAATTTTGAGATGTTAAAAACTGTTATTCATATGTAGTGAATTGGATAACGTAAAGGAATGAGATACATTAAATATTGTATGTGCCAAATAGGAGCAATTTTAATTCTCTACCCTCAGTCAAGTGTTAGAGAGAATCGTTAGGAAATCTTAGGTTTAGTCTCTAAATCCGTGGTTAGACTAGGAGGATATTGGCTGTCACTCCAGGGCTCCCACTTCTCTTCCCTTGAAGGCTAACTCTCACTTTAGTTCTTAAACACTAAGATCAAATTGGGAATTTTAGTCTGTAACCCTAGAATCTCGAATTATTTGCCAAGTAATATATATATTTCTCTATTTATTTGCACTCAACCCCCCATGAACTTCACCATCCATGGAACTTGAATGTGGTTCCACTTTGTTGAGATTTACATTGCCCTCTCGGGTCTTAATGTAATTACAAAAAATTTTAACACTACAACAGACCCTTATTATAATGTAAAGGAAGTGTAAGTAAAAACCATCTCATTTATAATCAAAATTGCTTCGAGCATGCACCCTAATATTCTAAACATGAATCCTACTCATTTCAAAAGAAAAGTAAAAGGAAAATAATGACATAGTCTTCTCATGCCACTATTTTCAAAAAAGAAGAAAGAGTAAGAGAAACACATCATAAAGCACAAAGAAAACACAACAAAAAACTTTATTACATCAAAGCAAATCCACTAGATAAGTGTTTACAAAATCATAAGATTATGAAGAAAACCATACTTAGCTTTTTTCCCATGAAAGAAAGATGAAAATCTCCCCCACAAAGTCTCCCGTTGTCCATACAGTGCTAGTACATCTCGTTACAGATTCTCTCAGAATCTCCTCTCCATTCTCTCTAAAAAATGATAGAAATCTACATTTCTACTCCTATTCTATGATATATAAACATTCTAAATGTTTTTCTACTCAAACATACCATTTTCTAATATAAAATTTCTCTATTATAGAGTAGGGATGAATTTCCCAAGAGATGCCTCAAACAACCTTTGAAAAAACATCTAAATACATTGAATCTCAGCCATAACTGCCCAAAATCACGTCCAAGCTATCTCAGGCACCATCGGTGCCATTTTGAGCACCGTATGCTCCCAAAATCACGTCGGTACTGGTTTAAGCAACTTCGGCACCAGCCTACAAAAGCTCCACCATTTCGTTATGTTTGGCTCCGTTTCAGCTTTGTTTCACCCCGTTTCAAGTGTGTTTCATTCCTAACAGATAGTTCTACAAAATAAGCATGAAAAATACTTTCTTTAAAGTGTAACTTCATTCAAAAATGCTTGAGAAGTGTAAATGAGATTAAGCATAGAAAGACATATGGAAAAGTGTCAAGCCAGAATTTTCTTTCTTGCTTGTTCTAGCTCCAAATCGCACCATTTTTGCTTCTTGTTCACCAAAAGTTCATTTCTTATACTTGAAGCCAAAAACATACACAATACCTTCTCTTCAAGTGCAATATCACAAAAAATGAGTATAAAATATAGGTCTATGAATGCATATATGTTTGGTGCATCAACTTTCACCACACGCCTCATAATATTGTTGCTCTCATTGTGGCTAATTTCCTTAAAGCTTCTAAAGCTGCTGGTGGTGCTCATAACTTGCCTCAACCTGGGAATTTTAGCAGACCAATTCTGATAAATTGGAGATGACCTTTCCATGGTTGGATTAAAGTTAATATTAATGGAAGCTTTAGTAGAGAAGTTGTAGGGATAGAAGGATTGTTCCTGGATATAAAATGCTAGTGCCTCTTTTTTTTGCTTCTCCCTACTTTGCATCGTCTCCTCTAGAAATTGAGACATTGGCAGCTTTGGCTACTTTGCATGTTGCAATTTCTTATGGCTTTTTAAATATTGTGATGGAAACGGATTCTCAACAATTGTTTCACATACTAATGGGTAAGATAAAACCCCTTTAGAATAGTGTAATTTTATTGAACCAGATCAAAAAGGTGGTGGCCACTTCTCATACACTTTTACTCATAGAGAACGTAACTTTCTACGGATTGTTTAGCTAAGAACGAGCATCTTGGTATTATCATTATGGACACTCCTCCCTCTTTTTACTCTCTAATTCATGATGATGTTTTGGATGCCCCCTATCTACGGGCATAGTATTTTTGCTTATTTGGGAATTTTGGCTATGGTTTTGTTTTCTAGATTTGGTTTGTGGCTGACTGGTGATATGCATGCTAAAATTTTGGTTTACATTCCATGAATGTTGGGGCTTCTGTTAGCTACTTTATGGCTTTTTTGTTTCTATCTTCTTTCAGGTTACTATTTGAGAAAGACTACCTTTTTCTTATATGGGATTGACATTTGGCTTTCAGTTTCTACAGGTGCTGGAATTTTTTAGATTGGTTTTACTACCCAAGCTATTTTCACTCTTATTGTTTTAAGTGTTTGACGATTGGGAGACTTAGATGGTTTTTCAGATGTTTCAGATGATTTACGCTTCTTTTTTAAGATTCTTTTTATCTTTTTACATTGGGTGCACTATTGAAAACCTTAAGTTTTTCATGATGAGCCTTGAGGAGCCTTCTATTACCTTAAGAATTTATCAAGATGGGGACACTCTTGGATGCTTACCGAGGGGATATTAATTGTTTCTCATTTTGTTTTTTTGCTAGCTTACTTTTCTTACACTTTCTTGAGTTGTTTTGCTTCGGTCAAGAAGCTTGGGATTTTTTTATTTTACTGTGTTGCATGTAAGTAACCACTTAGTCTCAATACGGGCTACATAATTTGGCAATTAAAGGGGGTTCTTTCTATGGCCTTTTTGTTGATAGTTGTTGGGAAATTATGGGGATGTTCTGACGGTTTTCTTTTTATTTTATCCCTGCCACTTCTCTTCATATGCTAATTTTTGTTATCTGGCAGGTTCAGACTTCAATATGGGGACTGGAGTAATTTTAGCAACTCTGCCTTTTTCAGCTGCACCTCTTACCACAGACCCCCCATCAGTTTTTGGAGGCCCATGGTTCATATTTTCGAGTGGATGCCTCAGTTTTTACTTTTCCTGCAACAACTATGACACTTGGCTTTTATGGCTTACTACCTTAATGCTCTACCACCATGTTGCTTCTAATTATCTTTACATGTATTTCTCACAGGTTATGAGCTGTTGTTATCTCACATTTTGATAACTCCACCTGCTTTGGATGAAGATTTTTTTTCCTTACAACTCTCACAGCTTATATTGCACTATTTTTTACATGTAAATATGTGGTATACTACTTCGGATAGGTATACCATTGGTTTGGATATATTTATCTTTAGGGATGTATTTCTTTTTGCTTCTCTTTTTTTTCTCTTTTTTGTGTGGAGTTGTAATGCAGAAGGATGATCCCTTAGGACACCATGTATTTTTTTTAGTGGGGATCCTCTTCCTTCTCAAATTTTGTAACCTCCTTTTATATTAACACGTAGGGAGCAATGAGTTGCTCTTATATATATATATATATATATATATATATATATATATATAAAGATTATTTTCAAATTTGATTTTTTTTTCCTTTAACTTTAAATTTTGATTTCATTTTTTATTAGATTTCCATGTATCATTCTTTGTTCATTAGAGTTTGAGACCAACGTATGGTCCTGCAGCTTTTATCAATTGCACAAACAAGGCAATTCAACAAAATCTGTTGAAAACCAAAATGAACTTTGTAGATTATGGTTTGAAAATGTTGTACAATGAATCATATTCTGCAAGGTATCCAAAATATCAGAAGTGCATTGGTGTAGAAGCTGTCATTTCATGTATAATGTTTTCTCTAATTTGATGCAATACAAAAGGCAGCAAGTATTTGCCTGTTTTATGAGAGAATCTTGTGATCAACCTAACCTTCTAAGCCATGCTCCAAAACTAAAGTCCCCTCACATATACTTTGAGGTACAGCTATCTCACAGCTCGTATGGGTGAAGTCCCTCTAAATCTGGGTTGAGTTGATATGCATCCAACACTTTTTTGTCATCTATTCTATGTAATGTAACTGAGACTGTGGTGTGACACTCCAAGAATGCAATGTTTTGTCAAGTCTGCTCTATTTCCTTTTAAAATTAATACTGATCCAACTAGCAGTTGAATCTCAACTGATCCTTAGAATTCCCAGAGCCAATGATCTATATCTCTTTCCTGAACAAAATGTTGCTTTGGCTCATGAACAAAATTGAACAAAACAGTTGGATGAAGTCATGGTGGTCAATGTAGGGAGGAATATAGTCTCCTTCCTCACAAATTTTGATGATGCAGCTATTCAGAATATAGTCCGCTGATTAAATAATTATCATGGATCTACAAATTGAGTTATATATGATTCTATGTCTATATGCTCTGCACTTCTGAATTCCATTGAGGTAGCTTTATATTCTTCAAATGTCTCGTAACGCTCCATGTGGAGAATGTTACACTTCGGGCATTCTATAAATTCTCTTATTGATGGTGCATGTCTCGCAATCTATGCGTTGCATGTCGGGCATCCTGTGCAAAGCTCATCGGAGATCTCCATCGGTGTAGACTATAATGAAACCCAGCTCATCTTCTGTAACTGGAGGGCTGGTAGAATTCTCCCTCAAATTTGGGTCATACACCTCTTCTTCATGAATCAAATTGAGCTTTGTGACTACCTCTCTGGAATGTATTCTTCCTAATATCTCCAAAACTCCGTGTTTGTGGTGCTTAGCAACTCTACACTACGTCCTTCTTAACAGCACTTCTGAAACTCTCTGCAGAAGCACCAAACTATATCTCATGTCGACGTCGTGATCACAGACTGTAGGTGACCTTCTCTTCGTCAAGTGCAAGATTCAAGCTTTCATTAAAGGATAAGATTAGCCTTTGTCTCGACATTTTCCCCCAAAAGATAGGAAAACATCAACGCACTGAAATTCAATACAAACAAGGACAATAAAAATTATTATTTAGCTGATTTTAAGTTATACATGTACAAGCATTTTATTTAATTCACTTTTGTAAGGTTAAAAATTTAAACAAAAAAAATTTATGAGTGTAAATTTAAATTTTATTTTATTAAAATTTATTTTATTAGAAGTCTTTGGCCCCAGTCACAGATACTTGCCACATAGCCCTTCTCAAAATAAGTGCAACTTTCAAAATTCATCTCGGAGAACATTAGGTTGCATATTATTTACTTAAGCATCATCCATTGATCGGTAGCATGGGCCCCTCACCCTGAGAATACACTAGATAATAAGATGCACCTAAATAGACCTTATCTACCATGAATGGTCCCTCCCAAGTTTGTTCAAACTTTCCACCTATCTTACACTGTGCAAAGATAGGTCGTATGAGAAGAAGTACGAGATCACAAACTTTGAACATTCTGAGGCGGACCAATTTGTCATGCGCTTAGTTCATCTTGGCCTAGTAAAGTTCTAAATTCTATAGCGCTTGTAACAACTTTCTTTTGAGACTTTCCAATTTTTCAAGTCAGAGCTTGATGTTGTATTCTATCGCAATCTATTTGGTGATGATGATCCGAAGAGACGGTAGCTGAACCTCCAACGGAAGTACTGTTTTGGAACCATACAAGCACATATGTTGTACACTGAGTAGGTGTTCTAAATATTGTACGACAGGTCTACAAAGCTTCTAACAATTTCTCGTGCCAACCTCTCTTATTCTCATCCAATTTTTTCCTTAAAATCTGCACAAGTGTTTTTTTGAAAGCTTTGACTAGGCGATTCGCCCTCGGGTAGTAGATTTTAGAAAACATCAAATCTATCTCTTTTCATTTGACAAAGTTGTTGATCTTAGTGCTATGGAAGGCTGAACCATTGTCTGAAATAACTCTATGCGGCACACCAAAAGGTTGATGATATGATTTCTGAAGAACTAAAGAACATGTTGCACTGTAACCTTTCGTAATGATACTACCTCTACCCATTTGGAGAAGTAATCTGTGGCTGCAAGAATAAATTTATTTCCTTTTAAAGATGAAGGGTCTATAGGCCCTACTATGTTCGTACTTTAACACTTGAATGGCCACGACGCGACCGTCAGTTGCTGCAAGACTACTCCATGAACTTGAAACTAGTGACATTTCCTAACAATTTGCATACAATCTACCAACATTGTTGGCCAATAATATCTAATTATCTTAATCTTCATCTTCATCTTCGGTCTTGTCTGTTGAGCTCAACAGAATTTAGCGTATACCTCTTTAACTCATCTAATCAAATGACCTTCTTTAGAGGATATAACTTACCGAAGCATATGATAAAGCTCTTCTTGTGATGTGATACACTGCTAACTTTTCATTTGGTAGCCTTCCTATTTGCAAATATTCTATAAATGGCCTGTGACAATCTTCAGTATCATCAGTCACTGCAGCCAATATCTCTTTCTTTCCAATCTTGTGTAAAGTGCAAGGTACATCTGGGAAAGATTTTGATGTTCCTGTACCATAATATCAATAGAATCCTCTGGCAGACACGTTAATTTCTTAGCCAGCTTGGCTAAAGCATCATCTTGAGCGTTATCTTCCCGAGGAATCCTATACAATGTCACACTGGGAATCTCTTCTAACAACTTCATCATATACTGATGATATTCTGCAAATCTTGACTTCAAAATATTATACTGTATGAGAAATTGTTGAATCACAGGTTTTGAATCATCGTAGATGATGCTGTTCATTATGTCCCTTGATATTGCCAACTCTAATCTGGTAATCAAGGCTTCATACTCTACTTCATTGATCGTTGATCCACAAAAAAAAAGTAAACTATTTTAAGTACCTTTTTTTCTCTATTTTTTATGATAGTGCACTTTAAAAAAATATATTTTTGTATTTTAGTTGCAGGTATGCCAGTTTTAGGCATTTTGAACAAAAATGGCAAAAAGAGGAAAATATGGAGCAAAAATAGCCAATTTTGGGTGCGCCAAAATTCAGAGTACTGGTGTGTGATACGCCAAGAGCAACATTTTCAAATTAAGGCAGTTCAAAATAAATTTTTGTTGAATTTCCAAAGGGACACTTGTTCTAAGCACCCCATGGAGTGATTGAATGCATGTAGACACTTTGGAAGGTTCTAATTTGAAGGGATTTGACCTTTGGATCAAGGAGGGACATCTTTTGAAATTCAAATTTTTGACTTCTGAATTTTGGAGGGAATTGAGACACTTTTTAGAGAGGAGAGGTAGCCAACAAAAGGGAACTTCTGAAGGGACTTGATGGGGGATGAAAAATTTAGAGAGAGATGATAGGCATGAGTTAAAGAGAGAAAAAGGAAGAGATTTTCTTCTAAGATTGTAAGAGGAGAGGAAAGGTGAGAGATTTCTTCTTCATTACATTTCTATGAGAATTAGGAGAGATTGTAAAGAGGGAAAGTCTTGAAGAGAACTTCGAAGGATTTGCTTGGGAAGGATTGCGAGTTAAGTTGTACTTTTCATTTCTTTTGTTTGTAAATTTGTTTTTATATATGAAATCCATGTTTTATCATATCTTTCTCATGAATTTTGAGTAGTCTTCTTTATCCTTCTCCCTAATTTGAAGAAATGGTTTGGTGAAGAATTGATTTTGTTTTCTACAAGTTTAAATGTCAATAATTTTGTTAACCTCACTTTTGGTTGAGGTTTAGTTTTTTCCTCTTTAGTAGCCTAAGGTCTAGCCATAGGACTTTCTTACTGACTATTCTTAGAAAACTAGATAAGGAACCCTCGCCATTAGAAATTTTAAACTCTCCTCTTTAATCAACTTGAAGTTCCACATATTGGTATTAACCTCTAGCACTTAGTAGGTGATTTCACTATGGGGGAACTCATGATGAGTCACCCTTAGGACTGCTGGACCTTAAGGTTGACCCTGAGTGTTGGTTTAGGGCTTAAGGTACATACTTGCACTCACAATCACTCACAACCCTAAACTTAAACTTCTAGCCTTTGATCTCTTGATACTTTTGGGAGACTCATGTAGGTGGTCCCCTAAACACATTAACCCTAGGCTAGGGTTTGGCTAAGATCACCACATAGAGGGCCCAAAATGGGATCCATTGGTCCATGGCATATTGATGGTGGTTGATACTCCAACTCTACCAAAATACCCAACCTAGCATTTTGCCCTTAAACTCCCCCAAATTACCTAGATGGC
>NEWO01000797.1:75172-87777 GCA_003013225.1 Phalaenopsis aphrodite | reverse complement strand
GAGAAAGAAGTTCTCCTATCACCCGAGTTAGTGTAGTTTTCAAATGGCTAGCTACCAAAGAAAGATGTTCAGTTAGCAAGTTGCTTAAATGAGTGGAACATGCAAAGAAGAAAATTTTGAAGGACGTCAAGTCCACCATACAGTGTCACAAGACAACGGGAGTGCCACCTACTTACGTCCTCGTTTGGTTCCTTTTTGGGAATAGAGTTGATACCGTAGTGATCACTACTGATTTTACCGCCACAAGGACCGTAGGTCGTCGATTGGTTAAGTCAAGACTAGGTCTGAAAACCTTACCCACCACCCATTATGGAGATATTCCTACAATCCCAAGGGAAAGCCAAGACGATTACCTGGCAGTGTAGCTGGTCTACACCACGGGGAGCATACTTTCCCTCGACATATTGAAGTTTCTACTAAGGCACTCCATCCTTAGACAACATCATCAAAAAAAAAAAAGGTATGGGTACTGAAGGTCACTTCACCGATACAGTCTGGTAAGCTCGTGGGACAAGAATAGGGAATGAAGCCAAAGTCTGAAATATTTGACATCGTCACAACAATAGCCAACAAGATGGAGGAACAAGTAGAGGATGTCCATCAGGCTCCTCCAAATCTTAAAGAGATCAAAGAATCAATAATTGAAGAGAAAGTTGAGAAACTCGAGATCGAGATTTTTGAGTTAGCTCGAGAACACGGAGTTTCCATCGATAACGATGAGGAAAATTTTGATTACAATGATTACTTGGAGGAAGATTGAATGGATGTCTATGTAACTGAAACTAGAGCCGCCACATCTGGGTACGAGGCTCAACCTCACACCGAAGAGAGTGTCGTAGATGAGCTGTGAAGGGCTATTATCCTATGGGATGAGCAAGTTAGTCTACTAGAGAAAATAATAGAAGATATGAACGCAGCCATGATCTCCATGGCCACTATTCAGGGGCAATCACAAGCGCCGCAATTGGCTTCTCCAGAGATCAGTTAGCCAGAATCATACCCATCACAGATCAAAGAAGAGAGGTTTCTTAAGCTAACAGAGACGAGCAACATAGAAAGGATTCTCCATCAGGTGCTATGCCAGAGAAAGAGTTCAAGCAAATACTTGAACAAGTGTTGGATGCCCTAACCCAATATAAGGGTGGGGCATTGTATATAAAGGGTAAACCTTACCCGGAGGAATTCGATGTCGTTCCTTTCCCCAAGGGTTTTGTGACCCCAAAATTTAAGATATTTGATGGGACTCAGAATCTCAGACAACATATAGCACATTTTCGAGCCAGCTGTGGCAACACGAGAAATAGTGAAGCTCTACTCTTCCAGTAGTTTGTCAGTAGCTTGTAAGGAATTGCTTTTGACTGACACGCTGACTTGCTCAATGGATCAGTTAAAACATTTTTCATGTTGGAACAGCTGTTTGTGACAAGATTTGTCGGGGCACAACACCATGAGTCTATTGGAGAGCTCATGATGGAAAAACAAAAGCCTAGCAAAACTTTGGTGGACTATATTTTGAGGTAGAGAAACCTTAGCATGAAATGTGAACCAGCTAAAAGAACATCATGCGATTGAAATTCTACTCAAAAGCATTCATAGGCCAGTAGCTTTCATGCTCAAGGGACTCACCATCAAATCCTTCGAGAAGCTACTCAGTCAAGCTAGCAGTCTTCAAGAGGAAATTAAGCACATGGAGCCACACAAAAAGGCAAAGGTGACCAGAGTGCTCGAAAAGAAATCAGGAGAAGTAGCGATTGTCGACAAAGGAAAGCAACCAATGAAGATATATGCAGAAGAGCCTCGCCAGTCTTCATCACAGTATGCTCAGAAACTGAGTAATCAATCCAATCATTGATCACCTCAAGAAGGATCACCTTGAACAGGGGATAGAAAATGTTTGTATCACAACGATGTAAAATGGTGTATTCTTTCAATGATGAAGCTATACCTAAAATATTCAGAAGTCTGATGAAGAAGCCGGAGTTTAGACTACCAGATTCAAAGAAGCCCGAAGAGGTGGATAGGAAGAATGAACCAAATTATTACCCATACCACCGATTGCTTGGGCACACTATAGAAAAATGCTTCGTCTTTAAAGACTGGCTTGAGAGGAACCTTAAAGAAGAGAACATAACAATCCCAAAAGAATATTTAAAAGAGCCTGAAAAAGGTTCCATAAATATGATTTTGGCCAAGCCAATCTCCCCAATCGATCCATATACTGGAACAGATGGATGGAATATAACTTAGGATGAACTGAAGAGGGTCCTCAATCAAATACAGGATCCATCAAAACAATCTTCTACATATACCAGAGAAGAAGAATGGAATGAGGTCTGGAGCAGATCATCTAAGAAAATACTAAACAAGATTCAGTCTACATCAAGATAAGCCTCCATTCAGAGTCTGCAGCATACCAAGCCCGAGATGAAGGTTTCGTCAGGAGTATCGTCGTCGTCAAGGAAAAATAAGAAGAAAATCTTCACTACAAAGATTGATAGCACGGGTGGTAGGATAGGGGCCGCCTTTACCAGATTAGTTGTCTTAAATTCGGGGAAGAAAATCTTTGAACCCCTGACTTTGTATGATTATCTTTTTGTCCTTCTGTGGTCTTATGAATATAATGATTGTAATTTCAGCTATATTTTAATTGTTTCTAGTGATAACGTAACTGATTATGACAAATATTTCTTTGATCTTGATCCCCAAAATGATCCTCAAATCTTACTCGAGTCTGATGAACTTGTTGTCAAGTCTAAAGAAGGCATCAATGATACCGTTTACAACATCACTGATAACAAGGAGCCAATTCTCGAGCATCACAATACACCGCTTACCATCAACTTAGATGTTTCTGATTAAGAGGAGGTGACACCAGAAGATTCAACAATGGTAGCTCAAGAAGAAGAAATCACGAAAGTTAACATGAGGAGCGGAAAAGTGTTACCACCAAGAACAGCTCCAATAGACAAAGAAAAGCAGATAATGATTCAAGAGGAGATACCCCCACCTCTACCAGTGAAAGAACTACTTGATCAAGAAAAAAATCAAAGGATCATACAAAATAGATTACAACATGCTAGCTCATCTTAGGAAGTTGCCGGCCCGATTGAGCATCTACGCGCTCTGATCCTGTCAAAGGAGATGAGAAAGTCTCTGGTTACAGCTTTGCTTGACCCATAAATTTGCTTAGCTTAGTTGGCCAGCACATCCTTAGATGAAGTTTGTTTATTGAAAGAACAGCCTAGGGTAACCTTCACAGACGAAGACTAGCTACTCGGTATGGCCGACCACAATCGTCTACTCTACATCTCCGTCAACATCGACAGATTTGTGTTGTCCAGAGTGTTAGTAGATCCTGGAGTATCTTTTTAACTTGATGAGCCTACGAACATTGGCATATTTGGACATTGAAGTGCAAGAACTTATGGCTGATAAAATGATGTTAAGAGGATTCAACCAAAACGGAGAAAGAGCCCTTGGATCAATTACATTACTTATGAATGTTAGAGAACTCGTGACAACCACTAAATTTCATATCATCGATAGCAAGACCTCTTTTAACGCTCTGCTGGGTTGACCATGGAATTATGAACACAATATGGTTCCATCATCTCTACACCAATGCATCAAATGCTGCAAAGATGGTCATGAAAATTGCATCAAAGGAGACTTACAACCATTTTTAGTGTATGAAGTTGGTATCCACGAAGATGCTGCCTACTACGCACCTCCAAAGAGGACTGTGTTCTCTCGTGAAGTTATCACAAACAAAGATGAAGATTTAGAAGAATTACAAAGAGGAGGCCATTCAACTCCGCTTCAACAATCTTCCACCACTCCCTTACAACAAGTTGGTGAAGGTTTTTGTAGTTCGCACACTCAAGGTTGAGGCCGGGGACGTGGACGAAGAAGGATCAATTTAATTGTTGAACGGACTAGGCCAACCATCAACTTTGATGATGAAGACAATTTTGAAGACTAGATAATGATGACAAGACAAAAGAGACCTCAGTATGAGATATCCCTAGAAGATACAGAGAAAAGGTAATATGAAACAATGTATGATCGGATAAACTACTATGTGAATGTTATGACCTTTACTCCAATTCTCCCTCAAAATATTGAGAGTTTAGAGGTCAAGAAAGTCAGTAGTGTTGGTTCAAAGCTGATCAAATTTTACCGTGCTTCTACCTCTACTGAGCTTGAAAAACATGTAAATTTGGATGATGATCCTAATGAATTAATGGAATTGCCTTTTGATTACTTCTTGCCTTGTGTTCAAAAGTTAATTCAACAAGGAAACTTACCAAAATAAATGCCAAAAAATAAATTTCAACTTCTTGAAAAATTATGGAATAGTAAAAGTCGAGCTCCAAACTCAAAAGAGGGTATCGAATTTGGTACAGTCGAGCCAGTTGATGATTCTGAATTTTACATGGTTGTTACTAGTGAGTCAGAAGAGGATAGCCTCAATATAGAGGATGACACTAATGATCACCCAATAGAAGATGATCCTCCATAATTTGAGGAGGAAATTAAATCTACCGTTGATGAATTGAAAGAGATTAACCTCGGGACTGAAGAACAGCCCCGAACTACAATTATAAGTTCTCTACTCAATGACGAAAAACCTTCAGAATTGATCAAACTATTAATGGAATTCAAAGATTTCTTTGCATGGAGCTACGATGAAATTCCAGGACTATCAGCAGAGGTTGCAGTTTATTAACTCAAGGTGGACAAGAATATAACCACTGTAAAACAAGATCCCAGGAGAATGCGTCTCAAAATAGAACAACAAGTCATCACCGAGGTGAAGAAAATAATAGACTCCAACTTTGTAAGAGAAGAAAAATATCCCAAGTGGTTAGCTAACATTGTACCTATCAAGAAGAAAAATGGACAGATCCGTGTTTGATTCGACTTCAGAGATTTAAACAAAGCATGTCCAAAAGACGAGTTTTCACTACCCATACCAAAGATGATGGTGGATATCACTTCAACACATGACGTTCGGCCTAAAGAATGTCAAAGCAACATATTCGTGCGCCATGACAAAGATTTTTGACGACCTCATTCACAACCAAGTAGAATACTTTGTGAATGATTTGGTCATCAAAAGTAAACAAAAAGAAGACCATTTGTATGATTTAAGGATCGTGTTTGAACAGTTACGATGATATGACCTTAAAATGAATCCCTTAAAGTTTGCCTTTGGCGTTACCTCTAGGAAATTTATGTGATTCATTGTCTGTCATCAGGGAATCAAGATCAACCCGGATAAGATTAAAGCTATCTTGAAAATGCCTCCTCCTAAAACCTTGAAACAACTATGTTCCTTCCAGGGGAAGTTGGCATATCTGAGATGCTTTATTTCTAATCTCTCTGGTAGGTGTCTATCTTTCTCGGCATTAATTAAAAATGATGCCAAATTCATTTGGGAAGAGAAATACCTGTGGTCCTTCGAGCACATTAAAAATATTTAATGACACCTCCTGTCTTGGCAGCCCCTATCCCAGAGAAATCATTGATACTTTATACCACGACCTTAGATGACTATCTTGGAGCCCTCTTAGCCCAAGACAATGATGAGGGTAAAGAAAATACACTCAACTACTTGAGTTGTCACATAATATCAATGGAGATAAGGTATCCACCAATTGAAAAGCATTGTCTGACATTAATTCTTGCCACTCAAAAGCTTAGAAATTACATGCTTTCTCATAAGACTACCCTGATCTTGAAAGTTAATCCATTGAAATATCTGATGACTCGACCAACACTCTCCAGACTTCTGGCAAGATGGTCAATGATCTTATTGTTATTTGATATAATTTTTTCCCCTCTATGTTATTAATGGATAGATACTAGCATACTTTCTCGTTGCACACCTACTGTCAGCTGAGTCCTCTCTCAACGACGAGTTACCAGATGAGCAAATACTACAAATGGAATTTTTCAGTGTGTCACACTAGGAAATGTACTCTTATGGCGCTTCATCATCCAAAAATGATAAAGGATCAGACGTAGTTATACTAGGCAAAGCAGGGATCGATTTGATCTTTATCACGCCAGAAAAGGGTATGTTGAGGTTCTCATACCACCTGACAGAGCCATGCNACTAGGCAAAGCAGGGATCGATTTGATCTTTATCACGCCAGAAAAGGGTATGTTGAGGTTCTCATACCACCTGACAGAGCCATGCACCAATGATGAAGCAGAATATGAAGCTTTGATAACTGGATTGGGAATGGCAATCTCAATGGATATAACAAACATTGCCATCTATGGCGACTCCCAACTCGTCATTCAGCAAGTCGCTGGACAAAACAGAATTCTTAAACCAAGGTTAGCAAAATACCATCAGTACACGATAAAGCTTTTGGAGCAGATTCCTGATGTGACTTTCTACCAGATTCCTAGGACAGATAATGTCCATGTCAACGCTCTAGAAAAAATTGCTAAGGAAATGGCATGTCCCCCACAAGATTCCATTGAAATCATAGTGCAAGGAAGACGAGTCTTATCTCAGATCGACCTCGAAACTCTACACAAACTCAAAAAAGAAAAACCAATAAATACAGTTGCAGACATCAACAAATATTGGCGCAACCCGTTAATAGAATATTTGCATACTGGAAAGTTGCCAGAAGGCAAATTTAAAGCACACCACATCACAAGAAGGGCTATGTCTTATGCCCTGATGGGAAACGTTCTATATAGAAGATCATTCAACCAGATGTGGCTCAGTGTTTGAACAAAGCCGAAGCACAGAATATTGTCAAAGAAGTACATGTAGGATTGTGTGGCGCTCATCAGTCAGAGTCAAAGATGAAAATGAATATCAATAGACTCGAATATTATTAGCCAGCAATGATGTCTCATTGCATGGATACAACCAGAAAATGTCACCAATGCCAAGTGCATGGGGTGGTCTTACACCAACCTCCAAATGTGCTACACCCAACTATTGCCTCGTGGCCATTCGAGTGTTGGGGCACATACATAATAAGTCTGATAGACCCTCCATCTTCCAAAAAACATAGGTTTATACTTGCTGATATAGATTACTTCTCCAAATGAGGCAGTACCATTAACTGAAGTTACGGCACAACACGTCCTTCAATTTTTCAAAAGCCAGATTGTCTACCGTTTCGGAGTACTGTGAAGAATAATTTCTGATAATGAGACAACTTTCAGAAGCACAAAGATCAACAATTTTATCAAAAGATATGGGATATATTGGAGATACTCTACGATTTACTATCCCAGAGTAAATGGTATGGCTGAAGCCATCACCAAAACTCTGGTACGGATTTTGAAGAAGACACTAGATGATAACAAAAGGGATTGGCACAACAAACTATTAGAAGCCTTGTGGGCCTACCGGATGACTTTCAGGACTCTCACTCAGTGTACACTCTATCTGCTTGTGTACGGGTCCGAGGTCCTGTTACCGCTAGAAGTCAAGACACCGTCTCTTAATGTTGTTGTTGCCAACCAACTCACAACGGGAGAGAGTGCGAAACTCAGACTTGAAGAACTGAAAAGTCTTGAGGGAAAATGACTAGAAGCACAACAACATTTGGAACGTTACCAGGCGAAGATGGTACAAGCCCATGACAAATTGGTCTGCCCAAGGACATTCAAAGTTGGTGACCTCATACTTGTGCTTAAAAGGCCTACACTTGCGTGCCGCAAAATAGGTAGAAAATTTGAGCCAACTTGGGAGGGATCATTTGTCGTTGAAAAAGTCTACACAAAAGGAGCCTAATAGTTAGTGGATTTCCAGGGAAAAAGACCCATGTTACAAATAAATGGACGATATCTAAGAACCTGTTACGCAACCTTATGCCGCTTGCCTTTGCTTGCTTTGAAACTTTGAAAATTTGATTATTTTGGGGTTATCTATGTGGCCAAATGTCTATGACCGGGTCCAAATTTTGTAATTAACCTTAATATAATGAAAATTTTGAGAAAAAAATTTTAATCTTCAAATTTTCTCCTTTCCACTTTTGAGTATAATGTTCCACAATTTAACAAAATTCATATATAAATAAACAAATCATTTCACTGAAATAAGCTAAAATTTACCTCAATAAATACTTTGTTTTGTTCTTGTTCATGCCAAGTTTCGGCCCACTGACATTTTTCCTGTCGTTTGCAGAAAAATGTCGGGACAAAGGATGATATTTGCTTTCAAGGATGGTTGGAGCCTCACACTGAATAAGGAGATGGCACCGCAGTGCGACACCATAGACTTCAACATGGACTTTAACCAGGTCGACATGGACTATGGAGGTCCTTTGATGAATGTAGTTAGCCACAGAGAGAAAGAGGGATTGCCTTCACTGCTGAGGGTGACCGCCAAAGATAATACATCACACAAAGGCAAGAACATTATAATAGAGCAAGATTCGATGGAAGGGACTAGTCGTCTGCCCTCTATGGTAGCCACACCAGCCGGGGGCCTAATAGCCTCAAATAATGAATGACTGTCAAATGCTTCGCTTCATAGGATGTAACGCAGAAACACCAGCCATAAAAAAGTAGAGGGCTTTTTTATGAGAAGAACACAGACATCAGAGAGAAACAAACAAATTACTCACCCATATTCCCGAGTGGCATATTTATGATCCAGACATGAAAGAAACTTTTGCCAGCCTACCAACCATAGATGAAGAACCGGGGTTCGTAACAGAGCTAGAGACACCTTCAGCTTCAAATGTTTTATGCAAGGGTTGCCCGACGTGCAACGCTGAGATACCTGTAGGGACATCAGCCACAGGTGCATTTGTAGAATGCCCAAATTGTAATATTCTACATTTACAATGCTTAGTACATTTGAAGAGTATACTTCCAGCACTGACGAGTCTCAGACTTCTTATTTTATGATGGATGAGTCATACATCCCACTGGGGACAAACCAGTATATACCATGGAGCCCAAGGTTGTACATCCCACTAGATGCCGAGTCTCGTCTTCCATATCAGCTAGCGCCAGTTTGGGTTCCTACAAATGTTCAGAGTGAGGAACGGCCATGACAGCTACCGACTCATAGTACGATGGAGTACTACAAATTAAGCGAAGTGAATAAAAGAGAATTTGAATTTTATAAAGATTTCCAAAAAAGAATCTTCAACATACCGGAAAGCCTAGAGTTGTATACCAGGGTATCTCCTAGAGTGACGAAAGAAGCATTCTTGACTGCATCTTTGATTTGAGAGATAGAGCCCGAGCGGCCTTCTCATGTGAAGAACATACTTTGAGCCAAAGAAATGGATGAGAGGAAAAGGAAGAATCACCATTCAGTGCGGCTGTTGTTATAATTTTACAAATGACAGACAGGGAAATCCACCAGGGATCCTTAGACATGACCAAGTAGATCCACTACCTTCTATAATAAAGTGGATGATCAAGAGAATGGTCAGATGGAACATACTGCTAGCTACCCGCATCTCAAACAGCTCCATCATCAACATCTATGACGAGAAAGACTACATAGCTTCTCACATTGATCATCATGATCTTGTCAGACCCTTTAGGACGGTCTCATTCATAAGCAAATGCAATATATTGTTTGGGAAAGAGATTGTCATTTTTGGCCCTGGCGAGTTCAGAAGAACTGTAGAGATTCCACTGCCAGTTGGTTCAGTATTATTTTTGAAATGAAATGGGGCAAATTTCGCCAAGCACTACATTCCAGGGGTGCGACACCGTAGGGTGTCTGTGACCTTCCGTAGGATGGACGACAGCAAAATACCATATAGATTTCAGCCAGACCCGGAACTAGAAGAGCTACTGTCGTACGAGCTATGGAAGGATTGTACCTCTAAGTACATGTGAAGGGAACTCTTATCCTGAAGCATGGCTTAGATAGTCTGCTCAATCAGGAGCTCGTCATACCTGATACAGATGGTCATAGGGTTCACTTATTTTATTATAGCAACATGATATGTATTCAATATATTCAGACTACAATGTATTCATGGCATGAGATGTTTTGGATGTACTTCAACATGGATTATATATTGTACCTTTTTAGGCGTTAGACTATGTTTGATCTGAGACATCTTTATTGGAGCATATTAATGGAAATTTCTCTCAGAAATGTGCCTTTTTTTCAGTTGCCTTTCTGTTCGATGGATGGCAGCCACGAACCACACGTTGGTTTAGAATTTCAGTGAATGAAGAATGAAACAACAAACCTTTAGCAATAAATAAAATTTAAAAGAAAATAATCACAAATGAATAAACAACAAAACAAAATTCTTTTGAAAATCAATCAATTAAAATTAAAATTTTAAAGACATATTTTGAAAAATTAAATTTGATATAAACAACAAGAAAATAAATTGAACCTGTTTAGAGGATTCTCTCAGTTTCAGAGTTTCTTACTCTTTGTGCACGCAGAACAACCATCTTTATCTGCATTAACTTTCTTCACATCCCCACAGAATTTTGCATTTTGCACAAAATCCCACAAAACTCTACAAATCTTCTTCAATAAAATCAACCTTTTCACATGATACATTTCTGTAAGTTCAACATCACCTCTATACTGTTTTCATATGACTCTCAGAGTCACTACCCAAATTTTGACTCCCCATCTTCGAAATTGGTATAAGAACCCCTTTAATGGAGGATGACATCCTATTTTTAATCTTCGAGGCCGGTCCTCGAAATCCGACTCTCTTTTAAAAAATGATAACTTAAATTCAATTCACATTTCCAAATTAGTACCTAAATTCTGATTCCTTCACATATTTTCATATTTTATTCACATATTCCCCACCAATTCCCATGGCTGAATCTGCATATTTTTTGCATAAGAGCGCATATATTTTCTTGTTACCTCTAGAGTTGGATGTGAGTCACAGTACTTTCCTTCTCAATATAACATACATTCTCTTGTCACCTCTTGGGTTGGATGTGAGTCCTAATGCTTTCCTTCCTAACGTGACGCATATATTTTCCTGTTACCTCCTGAGTTGGATGTGAGTCCCAGTGCTTTCATTCTCAATGTAACATACATTCTCTTGCCACCTCTAAGGATGTGAGTCCTAGTGCTTTCCTTCCTAACGTGACGCATTTATTTTCTTGTTACCTCTTGAGTTGGATGTGAGTCCCAACACTTTCCTCCTCAATGTAGCACATACATTCTCTTATCACATCTTGGGTGGATGTGCACCTAGTGCTTTCCTTCCTAACGTGACTCATATATTTTTGTGTTACCTCTTGAGTTGGATGTAAGTCCCAGCTCTTTGCTTCTCAAAGCAACATACATTCTCTTGTCACCTCTTGGGTTGAATGTGAGTCATAGTGCTTTCCTTCCTAATGTGACACATATATTTTAATGTTACCTCTTGAGTTGGATGTGTGTCCCAGCACTTTCCTCCTCAATGAAGCACATACATTCTCTTGTCACCTCTTGGGTTGGATGTGAGTCCTAATGCTTTCCTTCTTAAAGTGACGCATATATTTTATTGTTACCTCTTGAATTGGATGTGAGTCTCAGCGCTTTGCTTCTCAATGTAACATACATTCTCTTGTCACCTCTTAGGTTTGATGTGAGTCCTAGTGTTTTCCTTCCAAATCTGACGCATATATTTCTCTGTTACCTTTTGAGTTGGATGTGAGACCTAGTGTTTTCCTCCTCAATGTAGCACATAAATTCTCTTGTCACCTCTTGGGTTCGATGTGAGTCCTAATGCTTTCCTTCATAACGTGACACATATATTTTTCTGTTACCTCTTGAGTTGGATGTGAGTCCCAGTACTTTCCTTCTCAATGTAACATACATTCTCTTGTGACCTCTTGGGTTGGATATGAGTCCTAGTGCTTTCCTTCTCAATGTAACATACATTCTCTTGTTACATCTTGGGTTGGATGTGAGTCCTAGTGCTTTCATTTCTAACGTGACACTTATATCTTCTAGTTACCTCTTGATTTGGATGTGTGTCCCAATGTTTTCCTCCTTAATGTTGCACATACATTCTCTTATCACCTCTTAAATTGGATGTGTGTCCTAATGCTTTCCTTCCTAACTTGAAGTATATATTTTCCATTTACCTCTTGAGTTGGGTGTGAGTCCCAGCACTTTCTTTCTGAAAGTAATATACATTCTCTTGTCACCTCTTGGGTTGGATGTGTGTCCTAGTGCTTTCCTTCCTAATGTGATGCATATATTTTTCTGTTACCTCTTGAGTTGGATGTGAGTCCCAACGCTTTCCTCCTCAATGTAGCACATACATTCTCTTGTCACCTCTTGGGTTGGATTTGAGTCCTAATGCTTTCCTTCCTAACGTGACACATTAATTTACCTGTTACCTGTTGAGTTGGACGTGAATCCCAGTGCTTTCCTTCTTAATGTAACATGCATTCTCTTGTCACCTCTTGGCTTGGATGTGAGTCCTCGTGCTTTTCTTCCTAACGTGACACATATATTATCTTGTTACCTCTTGAGTTGGATGTGAGTCTCAACGCTTTTCTCCATAATGTGGCACATACATTCTCTTGTCACCTCTTGGGTTGGATGTGAGTCCTAGTGCTTTCCTTCCTAACGTGACACATATATTTTCTTGTTACCTCTTGAGTTGGATTTG
>NEWO01000797.1:61149-75034 GCA_003013225.1 Phalaenopsis aphrodite | reverse complement strand
TTGTCACCTCTTGGGTTGGATGTGAGTCCTAGTGCTTACCTACCTAACATGACATATATATTTTCATGTTACCTCTTGAGTTGGATGTGAGTCCTAGCGCTTTCCTCCTCAATGTAGCACATATATTTTCTTATCACCTCTTGGGTTGGATGTGAGTCCTAGGGCTTTCCTTCCTAACATGACGCATATATTTTCCTGTTACATGTTGAGTTGGATGTGAGTCCCAGTGCTTTTATTTTCAATGTAGCACATATATTTCCTTGTTATCTCTTGGGTTGGATGTGAGTTCTAGTGCTTTCCTTTCTAACGTGACACATATATTTCCTAGTTACCTCTTGAGTTGGATGTGAGTCCCAGTGCTTTCCTTCCTAGCGTGACATATATATTTTTCCTATCATATGTCAGTTTGAATATAACTCCCCAGTGGTAACTCAAATTGGTACAGTCCTTTCTTTCTGGAGACATATCCTTAATTGTTGTCGTCTTCTACAAAGTTGTTACCCTTTTAAGCCAGATGTGAGGCTCTGCGTTTTCCATCTCAATTCGGTCTCCCACATAATCCTATTCTCATCATTTGAAATCAATTCCAAGACCACCACCTTAAATGGATTATGACATCTGATTCTTATTTTAGGATTGATACCCAAATTTCAATTCCTACCTCGGGGTCAGCACTTATATATTGACATCCATCCTTTATAAATACCCGAGATTTCATAACTCAAAATTTACTCTCCGATCCCCAGCGAGAGTCCCTATTCCTTGATTTCAATTAAACGATCATCCGCTAATTCCCCAGCAGAAACAGATCACACCCATAGCTCTAAGCACTCTTCCAATTTTGTTAACTTAGGAGTTTGTATTGGATTTTGTTGATCTCATCGGTCAAGGCCAACACGCGCGGTGTGCTTGCCTAGCACACCACACCTATTGGGGGTCCATTTGTTGACCTCACTTTTGGTTGAGGTTAGTTTTTTCCTCTTTAGTAGCCAAAGGTCTCGTCATAGGACATTCTTATTGACTATTCTTAGAAAAATAGATAAGGAACCCTCACCATTAGAAATTTTAAACTCTCCTCTTTACTCAACTTGAAGTTCCACATATTGGTCTTAACCTCTAGCACTTAGTAGGTAGGGTCACTATGGGGGAACTCATGATGAGTCACCCTTAGGACTGCTGGACCTTAGGGTTGACCCTGAGTGTTAGTTTAGGGCTTAAGGTACATACTTGCACTCACAATTACTCACAACCCTAAACTTAAACTTCTAGCCTTTGATCTCTTGATACTTTTGGGAGACTCATGCAGGTGGTCCCCTAAACACATTAGCCTTAGGCTAGGGTTTGGCTAAGATCACCACATAGAGGACCCAAAATGGGATTTCCATTGGTCCATGGCATATTGATGGTGGTTGATACTCCAACTCTACCAAGTTACCTAACCTAGCCTTTTGCCCCTAAACTCTCCCAAATTACCTAGATACCTTTGGGACCCTAAATTTGGCCAAAATTCTCAAGTTTACCCAAAATACCCAAGTTAGTTCAAAATCATTTCAAACACCCTGAAAAACACTCAAACTACACAAAGTCACGAAAATTGGTCAAATTACCAATATGCCTCCTCCTTAGCCCAAGATTCCAAAAATTCCAAAAAACCCCAAAAATTCCCAAAACCTCCCAAATATTCCCAATTTAATTTTTCTCAACTATCACATGGCCCAATTTGGTCAATCCACATTTGATGTAAACCCCCAAATTGCCCTTTAAAGGCCCATTTTTTTCCAAACCTACCTCAAGTGTCTATCCAATTGGTCTCAATTTCCCCCAATTTTAATTCTAAACTTAAATTCATCCTTGATATAACTAATCTAGACCAAATCGAAGCCCAATTATCCAAGATTTGAACCCAATTTTGAGCTGAACCAAAATCCCAATTTTGGCCCTATGACTTGGTTCCACCAGTTTGAACCTATGGCCTATTCAATTTGCGACAATTTGTGTTGAAAAATCTTCATAACATTCCTAAACATCAAATTTGACCTTTAATTAGTCTTAGTAAAGCCCCAATTTCATTTAATTTCAACTTAAGTCCAAAAATCGCAAATTTTGCCTCAAATTAGCCATGTCCCCAAACTTAACCAAATTGAGGGCCTTAAACCCAAAATTTCTACTCTATGTCTTCAAGTAAAATCATCACAACATCTCCCTTGATCATTTGGACCATTCAATTTCGAATTAGCCCAAGGCTAGCTCAACCTAGACCCATGTCTAACCCAACATGCCTAAATTGACCAAATTTCAAAAATCTCTCAAATTGACTCACCAACTGAACTCAAAAATCTTCATAACAATCATCTACACAATGTTGATCAAACAATTGGGTCAATTGACAAGGCTAGTCTACCCAAACCCAAGTTTCTATCACTTGTACCCACATTGAACCCATGCAGTAAAGATAGCCTAACGACCCCAAAGTCACCAAGTTAATGACTCTACAGCCATTAGTTGGACCCTAGTGATTAGCATGAACCGCATGAAACCACCTAAGCTAATACATGGACCAAGGGTACCCTATATCAAGGGATTTAATTCCATATTTGCTTAATCCTTGGATATTTTTGCCAAAATAAAACCTAAAATAATTAAATTGTTGTGACATATTCCCCTGGTTCACCTAACCTCCCTAGCCAGCTCCCCTAGCCGGCCGGCTGGCCTAGTGGCTGGAAAATGGCCAAACCGAGAGCCACCCCCATGAGCTTAAATCAATTCAAACCTAGAGGCCACATCATCCAAATTGAAGCTTAGAGCCTCTCTGTCCTCCAACTAGGAAACACATTTCACCCCTTAATTGGCCATGGCAGCAAGCCTAATGCCATTTTTATAAAATTCTCCCATCCATGGCCATACAGGGAGAGCTAAAAATTCCTCTAAGAGACTTCCCCAAATTCATCCCAAAGCCTCTTTGAGACCTCCTCGGTGCAAAACAACCACCACATTGCCCTGAATCCCCTTGTCGGAGCCCATATTTTAGCTTAAAACCTTGCTGGAGATAGGACAAAGCTCTCCACACCTCTAAACTCCACCAAACTCAAATTAAGCTCACCTACACCTTCACAACATTGAAAGAAGCCAAAGCCCTATCAAATCCGCCTTCCATAGAGCCCCTAGCATAGCTGTAGACTAACACCATAAATCGGGCTTGGTCGAATTTGGGCCTAGGCATTTCACCATAGCTAGAGGCTTAATCCCTAGCTTCTTTAGACCCCAACAAATGTGCCAAGACTCTTTGATCGATGCTTCCCTTCTCAGAGCGAAGCTATTGAACCTCTCCTCCTCCTGAGCCTATTTGGATTCTCCATTTAATTGGGCTTAATTTAATTGCATGATTACCTTATGGATATGTTCCTCTCATTTAGACGAGTCGATAAGATCAAACCTAAGGTGATTTTCTTGAGTCTATGCTGAGATCTTAGGGTTTTAGTGTGGATGATAATGGGATCACTCTATCAAGGATGATGATGGGGAGTCATCCGATTGCGCGTGTATCGGATGGACAGAGGAGATGAGCCAAACAACGCTTCCTTACATGAACCGCGGGTCGAGTGAGTGGCTACATGGATGGCGACATCCAACCAGAGCGCACCACAGGTGCTTTCGGAGTTGCCTAGGATACATTCAGTGTCGCACGTTTAAATATAAAAATAAGGATTTTCTTATTTAAATAAATAGCCCTAGCTTTAAAAATTCATATCTTGTTATAGAAAAATTATAAAAATAAAATAAAAATACCCTCTTGCTCAATGAATATAGGAGAACAATGTGGAAATGATTTGGAGTCCATTTGATGCATATTTTATTTTTAATTTATTAAACACTAACTTGGATGTTTTGATTCTTCATGCATGTAGTAATATCACCATGGCTTGAAAGTTTAGCATGTTGTTGCCTCTATCTTAAGAACATCCTCTAATTTTTCCAAAGTCAGAGGAGGTTGCTAGAAAGAGATCCATTTTTTTCAAGTTCATGTCTATTATTTGCATAAATTAATCATAATAATTAGCATGTTTCTTAAAAAAATCCAAGAAAATTTTGGAAGGTTCATCATGACCAGAGGATCCTTTGGAAATAATTTCATGAGTTGAGTCATTAAGAACACACTTAATCTTCACCAACCCTAAAACACAAAGAAAATTAATTTTGAAAAATACAAACAACAACATGACTTAATTTTTGAGCTCCACTATTTTTTAGTATCCAGAGAATTTATCATAAAAATTCCAAAGCATTTTGAGTTCATTTGGTAACTTAAGTTGATTTTAAAGATAAATATCATTTTAGCACTTAAATGATTTTAAAAAAATCAAAATATAACTAAAAAAAATATAAAAACTTATTTTTTGAGCTCTTTGTGATAAGGGGTATTTTTTAAAAATATAATGGTATTTAAAATAAAAACTTGATTTTTGGTCAATTTTTAAATATTTAAATAATTAAAATCCGTAAAAATCACAAGAATAATAAAATTCATGGAAATGGTCTAAATTGCTTCTTAAGCACTTAGGAACAATTAGGATATTTTTCCTGATTTTCTAAATAAAGATACTGAATTTTAAAGCTTAAAAATAATTTTTAAAGGTTAAAATGGATTTTCACTAAAAAAATTCCAATAGATGAAATAAAACTAATCAAAATATAAAATTTTCTTCTTTGGGTTCTCCGGTCTCAAGAAGATTTTTCAAAAATACAAAACTTAATTTTCCCCATTTAAAATATTTTATATTTAATAAATACCCCAGAACTTAAAATAATTCTTAAAATTCAAATAAAATTAAAAAATCATGAAATTTGGTCCAAAGGCTTCTTTGGTCTAAGTCTACTTCCAGTAAAAATTTTAAGGAACTAGGATTTTTCTTGGTCAAGTTAGAAATTTTCTTTGAAAAATTCTATTTTGGCGTGAAAATAATTATATAAATTAAATTAAATTTTCAAAAATCACATTTTCTCCTCTAATGGCTTAAGTGACCCATGAATGAGGTAGGATAAAAATTTCAAAGTCATTTCAATTGAATTTGATGAATTATGAAGCGTTAGAGTCTTACGAGTAAATGTGCAATTTTGGAAATTTAGCCTTAATTAACATTTAGGCCTAATTTCAGAAAGGGAAATGAGAAATCTTTGATTCTAATTAACATATTTGGATGTTTAGGACATAAGGGGTTAATTGGTAGAAACTAACCTCACTTGTCCTAATTAAAAAGGATAAATTTGAAATTTCCTTAAATTACATAAATTTGGGAGTCTAGCCAATTAAATGATCCTAGATTTAGGGGTATGATTTTGGGTGTTAATAACTCACTAATTTAATACCCCTACTTGATTTTCAAATGAAATTCAAATAATAAATCATGACCACCTAAAGCTTAACCTTTTCAAAACTAATTAAGACACTCACCTAGCTCTTAAAGGCTTAGTAGTAATTTAAGTTAAATTAAGACTGATTAAATGAGGATTAGAAAAACAAACACATTTAAAATTAAAACATCTTTCAAACACTATAAGCCCAATTATGACCAAAATTTGGCTAAGTGTTCAAATAACACTAACTTGCCTCTTTAAAGGTCTTCACCCACATAATATCCAAAATTAAATTACAAATGATAATTACCTTACTCTTAGGGATTATTGATACATCAATGTTCATTGAGCATTAGGGTATTCATAGCATAAATTATAAAGCAACATAATAAGTTTAAAAGAACTCGGGATTTTTCACCAGGCAGCAAGAGAGTAGCATAGACCTACTTCTTCCTTTTAACCTATTGGATACCTCAGAGATCTAGTAAGCTTAATATGTTTTACTTGACAAATTCATTCTTAATTAAACTCCTGAGGACCCACCAAGATATGACATAGGGTTAGTAGGTCATCAAAATTTTACTTCCCCGTTTCATATAAACTGCTTTAATATGCCTTTTGAGTTTCATGTGGTGGAACGAGAAGACTTGATAGGTACGCTTTTACAGTTTTCAGCGTTGTCTTTCTTGCTCTTTTATGTTATACTTTTATGCTTACAAAAATTTACATGCTAAACAACGATTTCACCCTGCATGAAAACTAAAACTATCAGGATAACCATAAAACCAAAACTAAAATTAAAATCAACCAAGATAAAATTCACCGCCACAACATTCAAAATATAAAACAACTCAAAATTTAATCACAAACATCACACAAAATTACAATTGCAACTAAACTAAGATGTCTCTATCAGATGATTAGGAATTCCTCGGAGGAGGTAACGTACGGTTACTAACTAGGCTTCCCACGACTTAAATGAAATTATGGAACTCATTAAGTTGAGTTTAGTAAGTTCATTTGGCCTAAGTGAATCCAATAGAAAATAGTGGTGTCGGAACGAAGGAATCGTAGGATCCTAACCGGTGTCGCTCTCATCAACTTTAACATGCCCCCAAAAAATTTAAAGAACTTCAACCATTGGGCCACCTGATTTGACATCATAACTTGACACACCAGAAAACTCAAACACGTCACAACAAGGAGCTTGGAGCTAGCATGGTGAGCAACATGACCATCTTCAACAGTAAAACCTGTCCAAGCTAAACCAATCTTCCTTCCTTAGATTGTTAAAGTTTAGGCCTTATGGTTTTCTTATGACTTCGAGTCATAGGACTTCGAGGTTGCTTGCTTATGCAAAGCGAATCCTCACCTTATCTTTAGGCCTTTGTATAGCCCTGCTATATAATATAAGCCTTAACTCATCTTAGGATTCCGAGGTTGTCGTCCGTCACGACCTAAACCCATACATCTTTCAGGCTATTTTTGTGATAGTTTCACACGAATGTAAGCCCTAACTCATAAAATTGACAGGATGAAATACCTAAATATTTCTCCTCAAAACTAAAGCCAAACATTAGGATAGCTTGGGAAGCCACCGAGATTCTCCTCTAGATCGATGACATCCCCTAGTTCTTCCTCCTTTGGGCTCTACAACAAAAAGTTCCAAATTTGAACCAATCCCCTTTCACACCTCTACATCTGATCTCATTGAAAATTCTTACCATTTAAAACTACTTGAAGATAATATTTTTTTGATTTTTATCGAGAGTCTTCTTAGGTGATTTTGTTCATTTAAGATGTAATTAACTATAGGGGCTTGCCCTTATAGGAACCATGTCTGAACCTAACTTAATATAATATAAATTTAATTCTTTATATTAAATAGGGGAACTATTCGGCAAATAAAAAGGTTTCACAGATCAAACGGATGTCATATGTTCCTTAGTTTATTTGATCGAGCTTCATCCTCAAGTCTTGTGTTTATCCTTTGGAATATATAAAGTATTCGAGGTATAGTGCTCTTTCATTTAAACTACAAAAAATATGGGGTCAGTTTGATTTCATATTTTTCTAAAACTAAATATATATGTAAATTAAAATGTCCTTCCAAAGAGGGCGATAGGATTTTGATTCCGGTGACCGACAGCTTCTTATGGGCAACACTCCGTCCAACCAAAAATAACGCCGACAAATTTGTGATGATTTGAACTCCGATCTTCATTTAATTTTTGATCTAGCCAATTGAATTGTTAAAATGTGTTAAGAATTATTTGTTTTTAAAAGGGGATATGATTTCTACAACTAAGGGAGAATCACATTTGATTTCATGGGAGAGTATTTCATCCATGGGATTGGGTGCAAATAAATAGGGAAATATACTTTATTGGATGAATAATTGGAAGTATTGAAGATGATTTGGAATAAAAAAGATAGAGAAAGATCTTGGAATAGAAAATATAGAGAAAGAGGTGCATATTCTTATGCATGCAATTGAGAATATTTCAGAAATGCTGGATCACCTGGATTGGAGACTTAAGGAACATTTTGAACATACAGGGTGTATTGAAGATGATTTAGAATGTATGTTCAAGAAGTCTGCATTGACTGAATTGGGAAATGCAATTGATGAATTTCCATTTAGGTCATTTTACAATATTTATGTACACTACTAGTCTGTGGGAGATCTCCAGGAGAATAAGAGTGTCGAAGATGAGTGAAATTGAATTAAGCACGAAACATTTTGTCTAGTATTGTTTGTTATATTTTGTTATTTTGGATTGCTTTACTCTAAGTTTTTGCACTATTTATGTTATTTATTGTGAAGTTTGATGTTTAGATTTAAGCATTTATGATGTTGGTTTTCTTTAAGACACAAAATTTGTTATGTGTTGGCTTGAAAAATGTTAGTTTGTAATAACTAGGATTTTGTATATAAATATGAGTTTTGTGTTGTTTTTGAAAATTTAGTGTTATTTTGATGTTTAATTATGCTTAGAATGTTTTATTTGAGTCAAATAGAGGTTGATGTAAAGCGGTATCGAGCATATTTCCATAAAAACTGAAGTCAGGCAAAAATACGCTCTGGCGCTTCATGCCCCAGATTGGCGCATGATAAGACTTACAGAGCCTTGGCGCATGATGCGCCAAATGTCCAAACAAGATATATTGCCTAAAAAACTGTAAAATCGCAAGGACAACCTCCATTTTTGTCGCTTGAGTCATCTAAAGAGAAAGATTCAGAGGGTTAAAATCATAGATTTCATTTTCTCTTGGTAAGAGCTTCACTTTAACTTAGAAATTTTTTATTTTCACCATGGATTTTGGAGATCCAAAAAATGGGATTATTGATGAAAGTGCTTGAAGGAAACTTTTGGTGAAAAGTTTCTTACCAAATAGTCTTCCTTAGGGAGTTATATTTTTTATTTAGTATTTTATTTGGAGTTTATTTGGATTTTTGTAGAATTTCTGATGGCTCCCCGAGTTAAGAGAAGAAGATCAACCGATGACTTTGATGCTCAATGATTTGTTAGTTTTAATGCCCAACATAGTTACAATATTTTATTTGAGAACAAAAAAATGATCCAAGAGCGGGCGTTTGGAAACCCGAAAGGCGAGGTTTAGAAGTTGATTCGAGTCAGAAATTGGGAGCAATTTTGCTACTTCACTGCTTTGGCAATTGTCACTATTGTCTGGGAGTTTTATGTAAACTTAAGATTCACTATGGAAGATCACATTTTGGTGAGAGGTACACAAGTCGAGTTTACCTCTGAAAGGATCAATGCATTTTATGGGCTTAGAAATGTCTTCCATGATGAATATGCCACTTTTCCTATCATTGATTCATCATTGGAAGAAGTTATTGTCTTTTTGATGGAATAGGAGAGCGAAAGATAAAGAATAACAAGATAAATAACTTCCCCGCTTTCATGTTAATCATTCAGTAAAAAAATATGGTACCATTTCATCTCTATCAAACTTTTACCTACCAATCATCTTGCTGATGTTACAAAGGATCGAGCTGTGTTGAATGATTACATTCAAAATATGAAGGCAATAGAAATTGGTGCACTTATATTGCATCATGCTCGGAGGATTGCTGGTAGTGCTATTGCTGGAGGCTTGGGATATCTTGCCCTGATTTTCACTTTATGTGAACAATCAGGAGTTGAATCAAATAGAAATGAAGAAAGATTATAGCCTTAGGATCTAATTGGGAAACACATGATCCAGAGAGTAGAATCATTTTTTGAGTCTAGAAGTGGAAGAAGGGATAGGCCCTTTACATCTAGTGCAGGGGCATCTACTTCTAGTGTTGCATCTTTGGAAGGTGTTATGGACCAGCTTATGATTCAACAGTATGATATTATTAATATACCGACTCAGTTGGGAGAGAAAGATGCAAGGAATGCATATAATGATGAATATCAGTAGAGGAGGGTTCAAAATGATATAGATTTTCAAAATGCTATGGTTAGACACTTCATGGGTGAACCTAATGTGAACTTTCCTGTTTGCCCCAGCTTTGTCCCCTATGCTCCCATTCGTGATGAAGAACCAAGAGAAGAAGAAGAAGATAAAGATGGAGTGGAAGGAGATGAAGATTGATATTTTATGAGTCTTGTTTAGTTATTTTGATGTGTTTGTGTTTTTATTTTGGTTTACTTTTATTTGGAAAACTTGTTGTAGCAAAAGTCTTTTTCGAGTTGTGTTATGGACTTACAATTTGTAATAGTAATTGTAGACTGTTTACTTTTCAATTTTAGATTTAGTATTTTTAGTTTGAGTTTGTTGAATGTGTAGTATTTTTCAGTTTTTGTATTAATGTGTTTAGTTCCCACCAAGTTCTTTAGAATATATTGTGTTTTATTAAATGCTTTAAAACCTACATGTAGTTTTATAGTTCATACATGTAGTACACCAGAACCAATTTCATGTTCAAAAATCCTCTATAGGTTGGTTTTTGTTTTCATGCATTTACTATTTTCTTTTACCAACTAAAATTTTCTACTAAAATGTTTTTAAAATCATTTAAAAATTTAATTTTGGGAGAAAAGAAATTTTTTTTTTGAAATGGAGAAGATAAAATTTTATTTGTCCTTAAGTAACTATATTTTTCAAATTTATTTAACATGACTTTGTATATTACGATTTAACTTTAAATGACTATACTTATGTTTAAAAATAGTATAGTAATTTTAGTTAAAAATTTTTTAATAATGAAGCTCAATTCTAAAGTTAAAAATATTTGGTATGATAGGATAAGACTATATTTTTCTATTTTAAGTAAGAAAAGAAAAATTGTATTTTTAAAATGTTGATAATTTAAGAGTTTCATGTAAGAAGAAGGGAATGAAGCTTTATGAAAAATCATAAACTCGTATAACCTTATTAAGTAAGGAGGGGTGTGGAGATTTGACTTTAAGAAGAGGATCGTGAAGTTCAAAACTATTAAAAGCTATCCAGTCATAGTAATCCTCACTTGAAAAAGGAAAATTAGAAAATAAAAGAAAGGATTAAAAATATCCTAAAAGAAAAAAATGGAAAGAAAAGAAAAAACAGAAAGAGAAAGGTGAGGAGAAGCTTGAGGAGATGCCTAATCGAAAATTGGCTTCACTTGAATCAACTTAAGGAAGGAGCTTTATTACACTTTCTAAACATGTATTGAAGCATTAGTAGCATTTCTATTAAATTTTTAATGAAGTTCTTTTTCATATGAATGTTCTAAATGTCCTTAGCATGAAAAATTGCAATTCTTCTTAAAAAGAATAGAGATTCAAAAATCTTAAATTTGATTACTAGATATTCTTAGACTTGGAGTTGGAACCTAAGTTATTAAATGTTTTTTCCTAAAATTTTAAATTCTATTTATTGAACTAAAGTATAGAAGTGATAAGTTAATCTCTTATCTAAAGTCATATGCTTTTATGTAATAAATGTGTCACTTGAGGATAAGTAACATTTAAGTTTGGGGGATTTTGATCCACAGAAATAATATACAGTTTTAAGTACCCTTTTTATGTCTATTTTTGGTGATATTGTACTTTAAAGAAAGGTATTTGTTTTTTTCTTGTAGGTATACCACTTTTAAGCATTTGGAGAACAAAAAATAAAAAGAGCAAATTTTGGTGATATTGCACTTTAAAGAAAGGTTGTTTTGCGTTTTTGGTGCAGATATACCATTTTTAGGCATTTGGAGCAAACGTGGTAAAAAGAGAGAAGTTTGGAGCAAAAACGGCCAATTTTGGGGTTTGGCACATGATTCGCCAAACTTGCACATGATGTGCCAAAATCCATAGCGCTGGCACATCATGCGCCAAGCATGACATATTCAAATTAAGGCGGTTCGAGATCAATTTTGCACGAATTTTCAAAGGGACACTTGTTCTAAGCACCTTATGGAGTGATTCAATGCATGTAGACACTTTGAAAGGTTCTAATTTGAAGGGATTTGACTCTTGGATCAAAGAGACACATCTTTTGAAATTCAAAGTTTTGACTTTTGAATTTGGGAGGGACTTGAGACTCTTTTTAGAGAGGAGAGGAATCCAACAAAATGGAACTTCTGAAGAGACTTGAAGGGGGGACGAAAAAGTTAGAGAGAGAGGATATGCGTGAGTTAAATATAGAAAAAGGAGGAGATTTTCTTCTATAATTATAAGAGGAGAGGGAAGGTGAGAGATTTCTTCTTCATTACATTTCTAAGAGAGAATTAGGAGAGATTGTAAAGAGGGAATGACTTGGAGACAACATCTAAGGATTTTCTTGAGAAGGATTGTGAGTTAAGTTGTACTTTTCATTTCTTTTGTTTGTAAACTTATTTTTATATATGAAATCTGTGTTTTATCGTATTCTTCTCATGAATTCTAAGTAGTCTTCTTTATCCTTCTCCCTACTTTGAAGAAATGGTTTTGTGAAGAATTATTTTTGTTCTCAACAGTTTTAAATGTCAATAAATTGTTATGATTTAAGATCTGATCATCATTTACTTTTTGATCTGGTCAATTGAATTTTTAAAATATGTTGAGAATTATATGTTCTGAAAAGGGGATATGATTTCTACAATAATGGGAGAATCACATTTGATTTCATGGGAGAGTATTTCATCCATGGGATTGGGTGCAAATAAATAGGAAAATATACTGTTGGATGTAGAATTGGAAGATTTGAAGGTGACAGATTAGAATCCCCAATTTAGTTCAGTTCATTGGAAACTAATGTGAGCATGTTAGCCCTCAAGGGTGGGAGTAGTGGGAGCTATGGAGTGACAATTGGTATCTTCTCAGCCTAACTAACCAGTGACTTTATATATGCTTAAAATACAAGATAAATATGGACGTAATAAATATTCAATAATTGTATAGTTACACTTGTCAATGCAAGTATATGTATCACTTAAGTAATATAGGGGTCTAATGGAGTCCTAGATATCGATCCCACAAGGAGTGGTTAGAATTGCAGACTAAGATTTTAGAAAAGTAATACTTTAATCACAACAACAAAGTTCAAATTGCTTATATGTCACTAAAAGGCAATTGAAATAAATAGATAATTTTAATAACTAATAAATAACTAATGATACTAAGGAGGGTTTAATTGTGATATTCAATATATAAGAAAACATCCTTCTCCTTGTCAAGAAATTATAGCGAATGGATAAAGTGAATTAGTTCAATTTAGATTTTGCCAAATAGGAGCATACCTATTCTTTACCCTTTGGTCCATGCATAAAGAACAATGACTAATCCTACGCCTGTCTACTGAATCTGCAGCTAGGCTGGGAGGATATCGACTCTTACTTCGGAGCTCCCACCTTCTCCTCACCTGAGGGCTAACAACTACACTTCAGCACCCAAACAATAGGACCAAATTGGGGATTTTAGTCTGTCACTCTAAAATATCTAATTCTATGTCCGATAATATTATTTCCGTCGGTGGCCTAGTTCAAATCTTCACATTTTGGTCCTTTTCGCTCCAAATTCGCTCCTTTTCACATCTTTTTGCTCCAATGACCCTAATTCATCATTCCTGCAACAAAACATCAAAAGTACATTTCTTTAAAGTGCAATATCATTAAAAATAGTATAAAATAGGTATGAAAATCTCGACATATTTTCCTTAGCTCAAAATCCCCCAAACTTAACTATTATTTGTCCTCAAGTAATTTTAGTACTATATAAAAGTTATGATCTACTGCAGTAAAGTTTTAATTTAGAATTACTATAAGTTTGATTTAAATAAATATCATAGTGAGATTTTAAAAAAAAATTCAAATAATTGAATTAACCTTGTAGCCACACGATTATCTAGTCATCAAGTTTAAGAGTTCTAGTCCTCTATTCATTTCAAGAATGGCTATATGTTGTAGTATTAAGTCACTTAGAATACCCAAAACATAGGAACTTCATGAGAACTCTACTAGTAAAAGACTTATTCCATAAATATAAGTTCAGAAATGTATTTAAGTTTTTCCTTTAGGTAAGACCAATGAAGCCAATTTTTGATTAGGCATATCCTCAAGCTTCTCCTCACT
>NEWO01000797.1:22008-49616 GCA_003013225.1 Phalaenopsis aphrodite | reverse complement strand
TTTTAAAGTTGTGGATGAGCTTTCCCAAGAGTTGCCTAAGCATCCCTTCAAAATTTGGCCTTATCCAAAGCTTGAGTAGGCAAAACCGCCGATCTCGCCGTCGACGGCCTCGAGGGCGCCGTCAGCCAAAATGCCCTAGTTCAATTCTCCACATTTTCGTCATTTTCGCTCTCCGAATTCATTCCGTTTTGCATATTATTTTCCCCAATGACCCTAATTCATCATTCCTGCAACTAAACATAAAAAATACCTTTCTTTAAAGTGCAATATCATTAAAAATAGTATAAAATAGGTATGAAAATCTCAACATATTTTTCTTAGGTCACTAACCACGGAATTAAGGACCAAGCTCTGGATTAGTCAATGTTCTTTATAACACTCGGAAGAGGGTAGAGAATATGATTGCTCTTATTTGACTTAAAACAATTTTTAAATATATTTTTCAAATGATTTTAATTTCCTCACAAGCCATATTATTATTTTAAAAGGGAAGGATGTTTTCTCATACTTAAACTTTTCATCCAAAAAACTTTTATTTTTTTCAGCAAATTACTTTTGAAAGTTTAGTATTTAGTTTAATTTACTTGTTATAGTCGTATATCTATATATTTAGAAGCATTTCACTTAAGTAGTTTAATTTCAAACTTTGCACTTTACTTTGTTTTTAATTTTATTTTTATTTTATAATAGAATATAATTAGCTAGTTATATATATTTCCAACTTCCCTGTGGAATTGATAACTAGGACTCCATTAGAGCCCTATATTACTTCAACGATACGTATACTTGTGTTATATGTAAATGAGAATTGGAATTTTAAAAGTTCCTTTTAAAGTTGAATTATTTTCATTAAAATTACATTATAATTTTGGTTACATTGCATCATTATTAGTATTGCACACAAATTCCCGCACGATCATTTGTGCACGGCTCTGTCAGGTGGTAAGAAAGTCTCAACATTTCCTAATCTAGTGTAACAAAAATTAGATCAATCCCTACTTTCCCTGGTATGACTATTTGTAATCCTTTATCTCTTTTGTATGATGAAGCTCCATCAAAATACATTTCCCAATGTATGACACTACACGGTTCTACTTGTAATATTAGCTTGTCTGTTATATCTTCATTGAGAGGGGACCCAGTAGGTAGTGGGTGTGCCGCAAGAAAGTTTGCTAAAATCTATCATTTTATAGAGTGAAGGAGTACAAATGGTATATCAAATTGCAATAAAATCATCGACCACCTTGCTAAATGTGTGGATAATGTTGGTTGGGTCATCAAATATTGTAATGGATTAACCTTCAAAATAAGAGTGACCTTATGTGAAAGCATGTAATGTCTTAGATTCTGGGAGGAAAAAGTTAAAGCCAGATAATGCATCTCAAAAGGAGAATACTTTACTTCTATCGATATCAGACAGTTACTCAAGTAGTAGAGAACATTTTCCTTACCCTCATCATTGATCTGAGCTAATAGGGCTCCGATAGAGTATTCTATGGTCGCAGTATGAAGTATCAAATATTTTCCTGAGATAGGGCTGCCAAAATAGGAGGTGTCATTAATTATTGCTTAGTATCCACAAAGGCCCATTGGTATTTCTCTTCCTAAACAAATTTTGCGTCCTTTTTAATTAATGTCAAAAAGGGTTGACACCCACTTGATAGATTAGAAATAAAGATTCTCAGCTACGCAAATTTACCTTGAAAGGATCGTAACTATTTAAAGTTTTTGGGAAGTGGCCTTTCTAAGATATCTTTAATCTTATTTGGGTCAATCTCGATTCCCCGATGATGAGCAATAAAACCTATAAATTTCTCAAAGAAAATGTCGAAGGAACACTTTAAGGGATTCATCCTAAGATTATATTGTCTTGATTGTTTAAATACGATCCTCAAATCAAACAAGAGGTCTATTCATTTCTTGCTTTTGATGAGCAAGACATCTACATAGCACTCCACCTAGTTGTGGATGAGGTCATGAAAGAAGTTCTTCATAACTCATTGGTATGTTGCTCCAGCATTCTTCAACCCAAACGACATCATTATGTAGCAAAAGATTCTAATCGATGTTTTGAAGGTTGTATATGTTGCATCATTTAGAGCCATCTTAATCTGATTGCACCTTGATGATCCATCTATAGAGGAGAAAATCACATGTGTCGATGCAATATCTACCATCAACTCTGGTATCGGTAGTGAGAACTCATCCTTTGGACCCGCTTTGTTTAAGTCCCCAAAGTCGACGCATACCCAAATATATCCATTCTTCTTCTTAATTGAACAATGTTGGCTAACAATGTGTGGTACTTTTCTTCTCGCACAAAGTTAGCATCTATTAATTTCTTTATCTCGATAATGACTAATTGTTCTATTTCAAGGAGCATTCATCTGGGAGCTTGCTTCACTGAGATTATACTTTTTTCCACTCCAAGCTTGTGAACTGCAACTTCCAAAGATAAACCAGGCATTTCATGATAGCTCTAAGTGAAGCAATCCTTGATTTGTTATAGTAGCGTAATCAATCCAAGAGCTATTTTTATTTTCTGATTAAATCCTCTTAACATCATCTTATTGGTGTTAAGTTTCTGAGTGTTGATGACCAAATCTGCTAATGCCCATAGACTTATTAAATTGAGTGACATACCCAGATCCACCAAAACTCTAGAAAGCATAAATCTGTCGATGTTGACAGCAATGTAGAGCGGTTGGTTGTGATCGGTAGTACCAAGCAACACGTTTTCATTAGTAAAGGTTACTTCATGTTGTTCATTTAATGAAAAAACATCATCCCAGGATGTGTTGGACAACTGAGCTAAGAAAAATTCTAGGTTAAGTGAGGCCTTAACAAGAGATTCCCTCATATCCTTTGACAGGATCAGAACATTGTAGATGCTTAGTTTGGCAGGAAAACTCCTAAGATGAGCAAGTATGTTATAGTCCACTTTATAGAGGCAAGCAATTTTCACTTGATTGTGTGTCTCTTACACTGACAGAGGTAGAGGTGGCTCATTTGAGTGACTATTTTTTTTCCTTTTTCTATTGGAGTTGTTCATAGTGGTAACACCTTCCCACTCCTCAAAATTAATATTTGTGATCTCTTCTTTTTTTCGTCATAGTCAACTCTTCTAGTTTTGCATCTGACTATGAAAAGTCCATGTTGAATGCAATTGATATTTTTGTTTCTGTTATCGTGTTCATCAGACTTAAATATGATTTCATGATCATTTTAGGAATCAAAATTGAGGTTAGATTGGTCGTGGTCAATTATGTTATCACTAGAGACATTCAAAATGTAGTTGAAATTGCACTTCTTATATTTAAAAGACCTCGGAGGGGCAAAATGATATTCATACACAGTAAGTGGTTCCAAGAATTTCTCCACCAAATCAGAAACAACCAATCTATCAGAGGCAGCCCCTATCCCACCCCTCGTGTTATTGATCTTCATCCCATGCACGATCATAGTCTTCTTTTTCTCTGACTATTGCAAATTTTTTGGTGTAATCTTTATCTTCGATTTGGCAAGCTGCAGACTCTGAGCGAAGGCTTTTGCTGATGCAGTCTGAATTTGGTCCAGTATATTTTTGGACGATTCACTCCAAACTGTGCTCTAACCACTTTCATCTGAATATGGATAAATCTTGAGAGATTGGCTAGGCCGAAATCATATTTACATAACCTCTTTCAAGTTCTTTTAAATATTCTTTCAGAATTGTTTGATTTACCTCTTTGAGATTCCTCTCAAGCCAATCTTTGAAGCTAAAACAAATCTTAATGGTGTGCCCAAGGAGTTTATGGTATGAAAAATAATTGGGATGATTCTTCTTATTAGTCTCTTCTATTTTCTTCGGCTCTGACAACCTTAACTCAAACTTCTTAATTAAATTTCTGAGCAACTTTAACATGACTTCATCCTTGAAGTAGTATACACTGTTCAACCGATCTGCAAATGATGAACCTTACCTGACATTTGTTATGTACGGTCTCCTCTAAAATGACTGCTGACCAGACTGATTGTACTATTGAGTATGCTTCTGCTGAAACTGGTCAGTCTGTGACGACTTTTGGGAATTTCGACACTATTTTTGGTTGTGGAGTTGCCCGTTGGAAGCTGTCAGTCGCCGGAATCGAAATCTCGTTGCCTGCTTCGGAAGGACGTTTTATTTATATATATATATATATATATATATATATATATATATATATATATATAATAATACGAAATCAAACTGATCCCATATTTTTTATAGTTTAAATGAAAAGGCACTATACCTCAAACCTTGTATCTATCCCAAAAGATAAACACAAGACTTGAGGATGAGGCTTAATCAAATAAACTAAGAAATATATTACGTATATTTGGTCTGCGAAACCACTTTATTTGCCAACAAATTCCTCTATTTAATATGAAAAATTAAATAAGGTTTTTATTAAGCTGTGTTCAGAAAAGCTTCCTATAAGGGCAAGCCTCTATAGTCAATCACATCGTAAATGACCGAAGTCACTTGAGAAAACTCTTGATAAAAATCAGGAAATATTATCTTCAAAGAGGTCAAAAAGATAGGACTTTTAAACGAGATCATACAAAGAGGTGTGAAAGGAAAAGGTTCAAATTTGGAACATTTTGTTGTAGAGTCCAATGGAAGAAGAACTAAGGGATGTCATAGATTTGGAGGAGATCCTCGGTGACTTCCCAAGCCATCCTAATGTTTGACTTCAGTTTAGAGGAGAAATTTTTAAAATTTTTCAACTTATAAATTTTATTTGTTTAGGGCTTACATTCATGTGAAACGATCACATGAATGGCTTGGAAGATGTAAGGATTTAGGTCATGACGAATGACAACCTCAGATCCTAGGACGAGTTAGGGCTTATATTGTACAGCAGAGCTATACAAAGGCCTAAAGAAAAGGTTGAGCATTTATGAAGCACTAGAGGAACGACCTCAAAATCCTATGGCTTGGTTGTTTAATTTTAAGGAAGGAAATTGATTTAGTGATATAAATGTGTTTTGCTATTGAAGATGCTCGTGCTGCCCACCATGCTAGCTCCAAACTCCTTGCTGTGATAAGTTTAAGTTTTCTAGCGTGTCAGGTTACGATGTCAAATCAAATGTCTCTATCATTAAGTTATTTAAATGTTATGGGGCATGATGAAGTTAATTAGAGCGATACCAGTTAATATCCTACGGTTCCCTTATTTCGGTACCACTATTTTCTATCGGATTCACTTAGTCCAAATGAATTTACTAAACTCAACTTAATGAAATCCTACTTTCATTTAGAATGTGGGAAGTCTCGTTAGCAACCATAGGTTACCTCCTCTGAGAGATTCCCGATCACCTGATAGAGACGTCTTAATTTAGTTGCAATTATGGCTTCGTGATGTTTGTGATTAAATTTTGAGTTGTCTTCTATTTTGCTTATTGTGGAGGTGATTTTTATCTTGGTGGATTTTAGTTTGGGTTTTGGTTTTGTGGCTATCCTAGCAGTTTTAGGGTTTCATGCAGAGTAACACCGTTGTTTAACATGAAAATTTGAAATAAGAAGTACAAGAAGGTAAATGCATTAATTTAAAAGTGTACTTGTCAAGTCTTCTAATTCCACCACCTAAAAGGTTAGTACTTGCAAGTATTGCAAGAAGGTTTAAGTTGTAAGAGTGTATGCAGGTTTATCTACCAAACCCCAAGTTATGATTTTGTTGAATCTCGAAAGATCCTAGTGGATAATTTTAGAAAAAAATATGATAAGTCCAATTTGCTCTTCAAGGGATCCAATAGATTTCAAAATGTTCAAGGTGTGGCCCTAGATTATTTTGAATATCTCTTGAAATATCCTGAGTTCATTTTGATCAATCATAATCTTCCAATAATCATTTGAGGCTTAGAGTGTGGCAACCTCATTGCTCATTGAAGCATAACAATTTAATTATCCTAAGGATAGAATACTCGATTAATCAATTGATATTTTCTTTAAGAGTTATGTGAATGGGTGCACCTAAGGCAAGTTTAGGTTATTTAAGATTATGGTGCCCGGAGCTGAAGTCAGGCTTGTAGTGCTTAAAGATGTTAATCACCAATCATATCATTTTCTAAATCTAATCAACTTGAGTTTAGACATCGAACCTATGTCACTACCAAGCCTTTAACAATCATAATGAGTGAAATTGTGGTTTTTAAAGTTTTAATTTAAGTTCCATATGTCCTTATTAAATGATCACATCATCCTCAACTTTGGGCTTAAGAAAAGTAAATCATCATCTTTTTGGCTTAAGCCCATCACTTAAGAATCATTTGAGCTTTAATTGACTTCCAAGTCATGAAGATTAGGAGAATTATGCTTTTAGTTGATGTTGTGAAAGGGTGTTGAATGGGTTTCGACCTTTTAGCCCCATTGTATCTCAATCATCCAAACACATTTATTAAGATCAAAATTACCCATTTCCCTTTGATAATCCTAAATTTTGATTTAGACACCAAAGTCTAAAATTACCACTTTGCTCTTGAGGCACTTCACCTCATAACTCATTAAACAGAACTCAAATGTTTTTGAGGGTTTAGAGTATCATATCCATGAGGTAATTAGGATATTAGAGCAGGATATGTGGACCTCTCAAACTTTAATTTAATTTAGAAAATTACTTAAATCCAGAAAATAAGATTTTCAAAAGGTGATTTATTTAACTTCCAAAAATAAAGTTTTTATTTATGAGAAAATTATCATAGGATTCCTTAGGTCAGAGATGTATTTAGGTAAAATTTCATGATTTTTTTAATTAATTTTTTTTATTATTATTTTAGTTTAGATCAATTTTCATAATTTATTTTAAATAGAAAATAGTGTTTTAATTAAATTTTTTTTTAAAAAAATTTTATTAGGGTTTTATAAGTTCAAGAAACTCACTGAATCAAATTTAATATTTTTGTGATTTTTAATTTATTTATTATAATTATTTTAGTCAGAAAATAAATAAAATTCACTTTTAAGATTTAAAAAATTTTATTTATAACTTAGGAAAATTAGGAAAAATATTTTATTGAGTACCAAGTGATTAGAGAACAGTTAGGAACATTTTGAAGTATTTTTGTATATTTAGAATTTTTATTTATTCTTAATTATTTTAAATTCAAAATGAGGCTCAAAATCAAGTAATTTACCAAAAGCAAATTTTACTTTTCCTAAGTGTCTCTGATCAGAAGAAACTCATAAAAACTACTTTTCATAATTTTTCTAAGTGTATTTAATTTATTAAAATTATTTTTGTATAAAAATACATGCTTTCTTTAAAAAATCCACTTTAGTGTTTAAACTAAGCCAAATAATTTTCAAATTTTTACAGTGGGTAGATATAATTTTGATGAAAAATGTGGAGTTGACCTTACTAATTTTTTATATGTGTTTAATTTACACAAATTAATACAATGTATTCACATTTAACTAAATATAGAAATTCACAAAATGATTCAAAGCATTACAATATTTTTCCTAGAATTTTATGACTACAGGAAACCTACCAAAATTGTTCTTATAATTTTTCAATGATGTTTGAATTTATATAATTAAAAAAAGCCAAAATGGTCACCTGAGCTTGAAAATTATGGTTAGAAGCATAGAGATGCCCTTTGACCTTGGAAAAATCAGAGAACATCCCCTTTGTGTTGTTGAATAAACCCTAAAAAGCTCAAGCCATGGTGAGCACTCCTTAATCATGGAGAGTTAAAATACCACAGATGGTATTTAATTAATTTAAAATCATAAGTTTGAAAAATAATTTTTATTTTTAGTCCAAATTATTATCCTCTGTTCATTAAGCAAGAGGGTATCTTTCTTTTATTTTTATGATTTTTTCTAGAGAAAGATATGGATTTTTGAAGTTTAGGCATTTAAAATAATTCAAAATTTCCATATTTTTCTACTTATCCATGCGACGCCAACTCATCCTGGTCTGCTACGAAGGCTCCACTCATCGTTTCACCATTTGATGCCGCTAGCCAAGTAGCCTCCACTCAGACTGCACTTTATGCACCATGGATCTATCTGGCTTGATCTCCTTCGTCTGTTGAATACACACTAAAACCTTATCGTCCCCAAGTGAGCTAACCCGTGAGCCATTCACACTAAAACCTTAAGACCTTGCCCTAGAGTCAACCAAATCGCATGGGATTTATTTTCAAACCTTCATCTACTCAAGACATACATATATATATGGATTATATGGTATGAAATACAGTAAATACATATGGAGAGTGAAAAAAAGCTCAGAATACCTTTGTCTGAGAGGGGAGGCCTCAATTAGATTGTTGTGGTAGCTTTGATTGGTCCCAACGAAGCTCTGAATGAAGTCCCAAGCCTTGGTGAATAGTCTAGGTATGAATTCGATCAAGGTGGATTTTAGGTGTTGGTCTAGAGCTAGGTTAGAGGCTATTTCAGAAGGGGCTTCTATGGGTAATCAACCTCTCTCATTGTGGGGATGGTGTGTGCACAAGTAATTAGAGTTTGGTAAGCTGTGGAGCTATGGAGAGTTCTGTCCTGGTTTTGATAGAAATTTGAGTTCAAAATTGAGCTTCCACAGTGGGGGAAAATGGTTGGCTTGAATTGAGGAGGTCTTAGGGAGTCTCTGAGAGCAATTTGGCAAAGTTTCCTTAAGAAAATTTCAGCTCCTCTTTTTTTTCGCAATGGAGGTGAGTTTTAAATAAAATGGCCTAGGGTGGATGTCATGGCATTTTGAGGGGTACAAAATGGTGCTTAGATGGAGGGTTTTGAAGTACTAAAGCCAATTGGAATTGGTCAGCACATATGGGTGAGTTTGTGTTTGAGTTTTGGCTTGGGTCTCTCGATTTTGGTGTTTTTCGGCCACTAAGCCAGCTCACAGAGCAGTGGAGGTGGCTAGGAGGTCAAGTGAGCTTGTGGGAGGGTTAATTATTACTAACCCTCAATGGCAACTGATGATGGGGGAGATTTTTGGTTAAGGCCCATAAATGGGCATAAATCCTTAATTTAGCGATCCAATGGTCCATAGCTCGCCATGGATGGTCCAAGGGGGTTTAGCCTGGTCAATAGAGTGTACTTAGTGGCTATAGAGTCATCAATTTAGTGGCTTTCAGATGGCTAAGTTAATTTTGGTGCATGAGTCCAATTTGGGTTTGGGTTAGTCTAGCCATGACTTTGAGCCCAATTGATTGATCAGCAATGTATGGATGATGGCCATGAAAATTTTTGGTGAAGTATTGAAATGATTTTGAGTCCTATTGGAAGCTCAATTTGAAGGATCTTGGGATTTTGATCAATTTGGGCATGTTGGACTAGACTTGGGTCTAAGTTGGGCTAAGGTTGAGCTAAGTCCAAATTGATGGTCAGAAATGGTCCATAAGAATGTCATGAAGAGTTTTCAACATAAATTGGTGCCAATTTTAGGGTTAGTGCATTCAATTTGGTGGAATTTAGACACAGTTAATTTGGGGCAAATTTTGGGATTTTTGGACTTGGGTTGAAATTAAATGAAATTGAGGCTATACCAAGGCCAAATTAAGGTCATTTTTGGTGTGTAAGAGAGTTATAAAAGATTGAGGAACCAAATTGGGGCAAATTAAGTAGGCTATGGGGTTCAATTTGGTGGGATTAAGTCATAGGCCAAAATTGGGGGTTTCACTTAGATCAAGATTGAGGTCAAAGCATGGGCCAATTAGGCTTGTATTTGGTTTAGATTGGTTATATGAAAGGTGAATTTGAGTTTAGAATTGAAATTGAGGGAAATTGGGACAGAATTGATGGCCATTTAAGGTATATTTGGGGAAATTGGGCCTTTAAAGGCAATTTGGGGTGTTTTGGTCAAAAAGGCCAACTTGGCTAAATTGGGTTCAAATTGGTTTTGGAGACATTTGATGCAATTTTGGAGGTTTTGGGAAAGTTTGGGATGCCAAGGTTATTTTTATAATTTTTGTAATTTTTGGGGTATTTTTGTATTTTTGGAATTTTTTTGGTGATTTTGGGTAATTTAGGCATTTTGAAATGGTTTGAAATGATTTTTAAACAAATTTGGGAATTTTTGCCCAAATTTAAGGTTTCTAGGGCATTTAGGTAATTTGAGTGAATTTAGGGGCAAAATGCCAAGTTGGGTATTTTTGGTAGAATTGGGAAGCCAACCACCATATGTGAACTATGGACCAATGAAATCCCCATTTGGGTCCTCTATGTACTAGTTTTAGCTAAACCTTAGCCTAGGGCTAGTGGGTTTAGGGAACCATCTACATGAGTCTCCCAAAAGAATTAAGGGATCAAAATCAACAATTTTAAGTTTAGGGTTGCGAGTGATTGTGGGTGAGAGTGTGTGTAGGTGAGTGAAGTAGCTACAGACCAACACCCAGGGCTAACCCTAAGGTCAAACAGTCCTATAGAGGCTCATCTTGAGCTGCTTCATACTTACCCCACCAACTAAGTGCTAGAGGTTATGACCAATATGTGGAACTTCAAGTTGAGCAAGAGAGTTTAGAATTTCTAATGGTGAGGGTTCATTTTCTAGTTTTCTAGGAATAATCAATAGGAAAATCTTATGGCTAGACCCTAGGCTACTAAAGAGGAAGAACTAAACCTCAACAAAAAATGAGGTCAACAAGGAACCTTCATGAGACTACTCAGCCTGAATCATCTTCGACTGCTTACCCATGTTGATTGTTGCCACCATCCCAGATTTCTTCTCACATGTCCTGACTGCTCTGGACTTCTCAACCTTCTCCATGGTTTTGATATGCTTGACCTCTTCTTGGAGACTACTAGTCTTGCTGAGTAGATTCTCAAATGACTTGATAGTAAGTCCCTTGAGTATGAACGCTACTAGTCCATGAATGATACTAAACTAACTGCTTGATATCCTACTCTGGTACCAAACTCTGAATATAATATTTTGTATGTGCCCCATCTATGTTAGTAGAAGCAACTTCGTTCCTAGCATTCGTTATATGTACAATCTCGGGCTGGTTGACCTCCGGAGATGCCATCTACTGCAACTGAGACTGTTATTCATTGTAGCCTTGGTGAACATGGTGGAGGCCATTGATCCTGGTCTTATATGACAGTACTACAAAGTAAGCAGTTAAATTCTTAGTTTCTCCTTACTTATAATTTATACTTTGCAATGTCACCAAAAACTTAAATTCAAAGCAAATAAAAATACATATATTATATTTAAATATTGGGATATTACGCAAGCATACATATCGTTAGCAAGTAATATAGGACTTTTTGATTAAGCCCTAAATATCAAACCCATGGGGAGAATTACAATCTGTTAATAAGGAATTAAATAGCAAACTCTATTTTGAAAAATATTATTGCTTACTATAGAGGTTATAATAAGAATGAAAGTTCAATTTTTTTAGTAATTTTTAATAATTTAAAATAAAGTAAACAAGTAAATAAATTTGTTATATTTGTAAGATGAAGAAAATATAAATAAAATATATTTTCCTTATCATGAATCAGTAATAAGTATGAAAATTTTTTTGTAGAAGTATTCAAATTGTGTTGTGCCAAATAGGAGAAATATGATTTTATACCCTTACTAGAGATAATTTAAAGAATACTGGCTAATTTAAAGTTTGATAGTCTTGAAGACCTGCTAGGTAGGGAAGCTACTAGCTCTCACACTAGAGTTCCCTCTTCTCCCTCCACCTGGGGGCTAACGTCTCGTATCAAAACCTAAAACAAAAAATTGAATTGGGCGCTTGAGCCTGTCACTCTAAAGTCTTCTAACTCTACACCCCTTCAAAGTTTATTTCCCTATTTTTTGCACTTAATCATAAGAATTACATTCTCATTCATACAATCTCATGTTATTCTTACCATTAATTAACTGAGACAACACCTTCTCGGATCTTACATGTTCTCACAATATATATTAACATCTTAATTGACCAAATTAAGAAGTAAATGAAGTCCAATGTTTAAAATCCTAACAACTTATTCCAACATTAAAGATTAATACTCACACAACTTCCATCCAACACTTAATTACTTATCATTTTAAGAAAAAAGATAAAGAAAACTACTCAACATTCATGGAAAAAGCACAAACACACTTAAGTTTAGAAGTTGAAATCATGTAAACACACAAGAATACTAAATTAAAACTAAATGTAGTCGCATAAATAAAAACTTATCTTAAATTCCTCTCCACTAAACTCTTGAAGTACTTTTGAATCTCTTATCTTCCTTTCCCTTACAATGCACTCTACTCACACACTACAACTCCTCTTATTCTTCTCTCTAAAAGTACCCTAATAAATCTAAAGAAGTCTCAAAGAGAAGGAGCGGTGGCATCGAAAGCAGGTGGGGGGAAGGCTTTTCATTCAATCAATGTCTTTTTATAATTTTCCAAAATTTGCTTTGGCGTCTCTTCAAAATATGTCCAAATTTAATGAATCCTTTCAAAATCCATTTGAATGTATTTTTGTGTCCATTAACCATAACCCACGTTTTCAACAAGAGTTGTTTTAAACACCCCTTCAAAAATTCGTTCAAATTCATTGAATCATTAAGTAACTACCTCTGGCACTTAAGCGCAAGGTATGTGGTGCTTAGATGTGGCCCTCTCAATTTTCCTAGCACTTAATTGCCAGTCCTGGGTGCTTAGACGCCAAAGTTCATTTGTACACCTTCTTCATTTTTGCTCCAAATTAGATCCTTTTTCAGTCCGTTCACATTTTTTCATCCATTGGATTGTAATTGAAGGAAAAACACACAAATTTCTTCCATTAAAGTGTAATATCCTCAAAAATAGGTATAAAATATGTACATAAATGTTATATATATTAGATGTATCAGCCATCTCCTCCATCATTTTATCCATTTGGTTGATCTATTCATCTCTCAAGTAAATGGCCTTTTGTAGGTCATCTGTAGTGTTCTCCTCTCCAAAAAGTGGAGTATCATGCGTAGAGTGACCCTGTTCTCAACAAAATTAATTTTCCTGAACTTTCCATTAAGAAAGTCTGTAAAATCAAAATTTTCATCGTCTACACCCATTCCTTGGTTTTTTGCCAGCTCTACGATCTTGGCTCTGATGTTTTCTACTTTATCATCAATTGCTTTCCTTTAAATCAACTTATGATCTGTGGGTCATCCTTGAACTTCATCTCACTATGGAACGGACTCTGTAGCAACGGAGGTAACAACATCTAACACATCAAACCTATGCTTCAATCTAAGGAATCGTCTCACGGGCTCATCACAACATAATGCTGCAGCACCCTTGGGTACCCACACTTTCTTCATTGGCGTTGATGCTTTAAGACAAAGTGTTTTGGTGGAGGCATTGGTGCATTGAAGAGAAGCATGTTTCCCAATTTGCGTACCAAGTACATCATTAGTAGCTCCCTTCTTGTTTCCTTTATTCAAAAAATCCTCATAAACAACTATAGACGGTAGTCTAGGACACAGATGTGACTAGACTGGTCTATTTACTATGGGCCTCTGGTCAATGTTGGTGGCATCCAAGATGGTATCAATGATGTCAACAAAGCTTCTGATCTGGAATCTAATTGGAATATAAGCGCAGGGCAATTCTATTGATTTTTTTAACTGACAGACGGGTTTGACTTTCTTCAAGATTTTGTTCTTCATCCAAGGTGATATTGTGCAAACTACTCGCTTAAGCAATTTGTGATAAAACATCCCTCTTTTGGCGGCTAGTCTCTCGAATATAGTATGGACTCCGGTGATAGGGGTGGGCTTCTCTCTCTCTTCACCATGAACATGAGGTGGCTGAAGGGCAGCAACAATCATGTGGAGACTTTCGTCTCCAGTAGTATCTGTCAAAGGGTGAAACCTACTCCCTCGGAGGAGAAGAGAGGTCACAAGTACTCTGATTTCCTCCTTTTAAGGACTTTCATCAATAATGGCTAATTTTGTAACCTTAGCCTTGGAGGCCTTTTGAGCCTTGCAGCTACAATTTCTTTTCTAGGACTTAGTTAATGGTGCAGCTCTCAAGCAGAAACTAATCTCAAACATAGACAACAAGACAATGGATGCTTCAATTAAACTTTCCGAAATCAGTACTTCTTTTCCCTTGGTAGACAATGTTGTGGGCACGATGACAGTAAATCTAGCGGTGATAGGTGTAACGACTCTGCTCGACATAGGTGCGGCAGATAGTTCAATAGGAATAATAAACTTAACGGGTACTAGGGCAGTAATTTTCATGACATCAAAAATGGCTTTGTCAAGTGCGACCTCAAACTCGTCGAATCTGGATCCAAACATGATCATGGGAGAAATGTTGTAGCCCTCTTGGTCGGTAAGCAGATTGCAAGAAAAGTTCAAAGTCAAGGATGCCATCATAGTAGCTTCAAAGTGAAATTTCTGAGGGTTAGTATCAACCAATGAGTCGTAATTTTAGTGCAAACACTAAAAATCAACGAAGGCTGCTCTGTGAACTGGGCACATCTTTCATTTTTCATTTTTTCATCCTTTTTATTTTTCAAATTTATTGTTAATTTATGTTTTTAATGTTAAAGGGTTTATTTAGATTTCAAGAATTAAATAATGGTTAAGAGACATAAAGACCTGACTGATACAAGGAAAGAGGTTGAAGTTTAACACCCAGTGTGGGACCAACTTCCCAGTCCACTTCACCCATGTGAAACTAGTGCACCAACACACCTATCAGGGGTCCAAACCAACACAAAAAGAAAATTCCTAAAGGACTCCTAGACCTCTCTATTTAAAGATGGTTAAACAGAAGGTCTTGGAATCCAAAAGAGTTGACCGTACTTACCCAACAGAGAAAAGGGTAAAGTATGCAATGGAAGAAGGGTAATCTGGTCCATGAGGAACATGGACACATTACTGATGTATGAAGAACAAACTTTATGATCGTAATAGAGAGGGAAACTAGTCCCCATCGCATTTTTCAGATTAAGAAAGTATGCTTAATTTAATATATATATATATATATATAGTTTTGGAAAGTAATAATTTATTTTTTTGAAAATATGAGATTAAACCTATCTCATATAGGCAATAGTTTAAATAAACAAGTACAATGCCACAACTAATGCATTAATACCGATCAAAAGACACATCACTTGTTAATGAGACTTGATTAAATAAACTAAAGAATTTTTTACGTCCATTTTAGTTGACCAAAAAATTTTCCTATCTAATATATAAGATTAGACAGGGTTTATATTTAGCTGGGTTCTAAAGTTTCCTATAAGGGCAAGCCTCTTTAATTACATTTTAGATAAAAAAATCACCTAAGAAAACTTTTCATTTTGATCAGAAAAAATTATCTTCAAGAATTATAATGTTTAGGACTTTCAAGGTTGGACAAAGGAGTATAAAGTGGGAAAAATTAAAGTTTGGAACATTTATTATGAAATCTAAAGATAGAAAACTACTGGATGAAATGGATCCTTAGGTGAACCTCAGTTACTTCCCAAATAATCTTATGGTTTGGCTTCATGGAAATATTGTTAAACGTTTCTTGCCAATTTTATTAATTAGGGCTTACATTTGCATGATGAAATCAAACAAATAGCCTGGGAGATATGAGGATTTATGTCATAACAAATGACAACCTCAAAATCCTAAGAAGTATTAGGGCTTAAGTGGCACAACATGGATGTGCAGAAGCCTAAAGATCAAGATGAGGATTTATGTTGCACAGACAAACAACCTTAAAATCCTATCGCTTGTTATTTAATTCTAAGAAAAGATTGTAGAATGATGTCCACTGTTTGGTTCAACTTTCTACAAGCTCCTCATCAAGGTGACAGCTCCAGGTTTAAGGTCTAAAAGGTTTTACCATTTAAGCGACAAGGTTTACACAAATATCTTATTTAGGGGTAGTTAAGGTTGATTAAAGCAACACCGATTAGGATCCCACGGTCCTCTCATTCTAGTACCACTATTTTCTTTTGATATTACTCAGTCTAAACAATATGCTATGTTCATTTAAGCCAGGGAGATCTCGTTAGCAACCGTAGTTTATCTCATCCAAGGGACACTCGTAAATTAAAAACAACGTATTATGCTTCTTTTTTGTTGTTTTGATTTTGAAAATGGTTTTATTTTGTAGGTAAAATAAATAAATTCAAGTAAGAAAAATATTGTAAAGTAAATAAGTAAAATTACATTGCATAAAATATAAATGCGTACTTGGTGCCACAACTACATATTTAGCATCATAAAGCATAGTATATAATTACAATAAATTTAAATGAATTGTAAGAAAGAAAAAAAAAGCATCCAACATGGAAAATGTCAAAAAACAGGTCATAACAAAACATCAGTAAGTAAAAGAAAACTCGTAGTGACATATAGAAAATCAAGATTAAGTGTAATACATTGGTAAAGGTGGGGCCTTGATCCCGTTATTGTTTATATGCAGTAGTATAACAATGTCTTTCATGATATTTTTCACTTATGTTTCCTTACTTTACAACATAACCAGAAACTTGATCCCGGAAAAAATAAGAATTTAACTTTACATATATATATATATTGAGATAGTACGCAAGTATAGGTGTCGTTATCAAGTAATATAGGAATTTTTTATTAAGACCTGAATGTCGAACCCATAGGGAAAATAAGCAATATGCACTATTTATCAACAAAGATTCTATTTTAGAAAGATAATTAATTAAACTATAGATATTTTCATAGTAGGTAAGATTCAATTCTTTTTGGTATTTTTGATATTTTGACAAAACAATAAATTCTAAAGATAACTTCAGTTTATGTAAAAGAAAAGCACTTAGTATGAAAATATCTTTCTCCTTATCACATGTTAGTAATAAGTATAGGATTTCTATTGTGGAAGTATGCAAATTGTGTTGTGCTAAATATGAGTAATAATATTCTTTACCCTTGCTTGAGATGCTATAAAGAACAATCGTTAATATAAAGTTTGAATAGTTCTGAAGACCGGCTAGGCAGGGAAGATAATAGCTCTCACTCTAGAGTTCTCTTGATTCCCTCCACCTAGGGCCTAACATCTCGTATCAGAACCTAAAATAATAAACCAATTTGGGGGTTTTACCCTCTCACTTTAAAGTCCTCTAACTCTACACCCATCAAAGATTATTTCCATATTTATTTGCACTAAATCATATGAATTATATTCTCATTCATACAACCTCATGTGATTCTTTCCAATTATAGACTGAGACAATACCTGCCCGGTTCTTACATGTTCTCACAACAAAGTTTAACATCTGGATAAGCCAAATCAAGAAGTAAGTGAAGTGCATGGATTTAAATCATCATCAATTCTTCCAACATTAAAGATCAATACTCTCCACAACTTCCATTTAACACTTTAATTACTTATCATTTTAAGGAGAAAGATAAAGAAAACTACTCAGAATTGATGGAGAAAATAAGACCACACGCTAGTTTAAAAGTATAAATCATTGTCAAACCAAAAAAAAGTCTCGCTTAAAACCAAAAGTAGTTTAAAAACAAAAAATAAAAACTTATCTCAAATCCTCCATGAAACTCTTGAAGTTCCTTTAAATCTCTTCTCTTTTACAACACTCTTGACTCTCTAAGTAAAACTAAAAACAAAAAGGATATAGTAAATTTGTGGTGCCTGAAAACCTCTCCAAAACTATCTCTAACTCTTCACAGAACTCCCCCTTTCTTAGACTTTCAAAAACTTTCAAGCACACTTCAAAAAGTCTCAACTTCCTTCTTATATAAATCTCCAAGAGGTGTCTTGATAGCTCATCAAAATGTGTCCCAATTCAATGTATTTTCCAAAGGATGCCTCCTTTCATAAGTCTTCTAACCATAATGTTGTTTCTAGTGGACAAAACCACCCTCTTTAGGCAATAGGTACCTCAAATGTCCCTTCAAATTTTGGCAAAATGAAGTAAACCGTCACATAACTACCTCTGGCGCTTAAGCTCAAGGCCTCTGGCGCTTAGGCGCGGCCTTAGCTGTTTCACCGGCGCTTAAGCGCCGGATCTAGCGCTTGAGCGCTGGATCTAGCGCTTAGGCGCCAAAACACTTTTGCACCATTTTCACATTTTTTGCTCAAACTTTGATCCTTTTTCACTCATCTTAGCATTTTTCACCTTTTTTACTTGTACCTTAAAGAAAAACACACAAATACCTTCCATTAAAGCACAATATCTAAAAAATAGGTATAAAAAAAGTGTCTAAAAATACTATATATTTTAGGTGTATCAAAATCCCTCAAACTTAAAATGTTACTTGTCCTTGAGTGACACTTCAATCTTTAAAAATTAAATAAGTATGATATGTATAGGAGTTTCTATAGGAGTTACTAAAATTTAGATTTAGAAATATAGTAGTCCAGTTTAGAAAAAAATATTTAGTAAATAAGACCAACTTAAAGTTTAGAAATTTTTAATGTTAAGAAATATGAAAATATGAGTTCCTATCTGATTCAAAAATATTGTAGATTTTCAAAATTTAGAATTTAGTCCTTTTATTACCTCCATTTAAAAATTTTTATTAAAAATAATTTTACGTACCATATTATATCCCTAAGTTTAAGAGTTTCTCAAGTCTTATATTTAAAAACTTCAAATGTGGAACCCATTTTTTATTAGGCACTATTCATCAAGCTTCTCCTCCCTTACTTTTTTCTTCTTTTCTTTTTCCTTTCCTTTTTTTTCTTTTTCTTTTTCTTTTCTTTTCCTTTTTTTAGGCAAGGCTTACTATATATTGGTAGGTTTTTAATGATTTTGAATTTCACTTCTCTTTTTTCAAAGCAAAGTCATGATATAAATCTTTTACTTATAAATATAATAATAGTTTTGAAAATTATTTTTAATAAAAGAAATTTTATTATTAAAAATAAAAGTATAAATTTTTAATTTTTTTAAAAATACAATTTTTCTTACTAAAGATACTTACACTATATTTATCATTTTCTACACTAAAAATTTTTAACTAAAAGTTTTTCTTCATTACTCAAACTTTTAACTAAATTTTCTTACTCATTTCAATAATCAAATTTTACTTCCCTAATATAACTTCATATACATGATCATTATTCTTTTCAAATCAAATTCACTTGTAGCACATTTGAGAACAAATAAAATTCAAGTTTTGAAAATATTTTTCATGCCCCCCTAACTTAATTTTTAACTAGATTAAACAGTTTAGCAGTAGGTATAAATAAGCAGGAATGAAAATTTAAAATTACATGCTTACAGGATATTCTATACCCTAATTATACAAGTCTAAAACTAAAAACAGGAGTAAAACTAATTTTTGATAAATTTTCTATCATTTTCATTTCAATTCAAAATGTAGAAATTCAATAGACTTCTAAGTAGTGGGTACAAAGATAAAAGCAAACTAGCACACTAACTTTGATTTCCAGTCTCAACATAAAAACAAGCACACTAACAAGATAAAAGAAAAATACAGGGTCACAGTTTTTTTAAGTTTAAATTTTAAAATTAAAGTTAGCAAGATTTTTAACTTTTCACAAGACAGAGAAATAAGTTCAATCCTAACTAACTAAAACACAATAATCAACACACAACAGCAATTACTACCCTAGAATTTAAAACAAAATACTAATAAAACACAACATCATAATACAATTAAACAAAATAAAAGTCTCACACATCACAAAGTCTAAACAGGTACATTAATGCAAGTGTAGCAAGTCCAAACCACATTGTCCAACACATATTACAAACATAAAAATAAATAAGTCAGTCCTCCTCCTCATCATTCTCAGAATCACTGCTATTCCAAATATTTATAGACTCATAATCAGGGTATCTTAGATATTGAGGAAATTGCACTCCTTGTTTAGCCCTAATGAGGTTTTCCATAGATGAATGAAATTTCTCTTCATAACAACTTTTTCTTCTATTATACCCATCAATATGATCTGGAAAACTTTCTAAACTTCTTAAATTTTTTGCGGTATAGTTGATATAGTCCATCATCCACTGCAATAGCTGACTTTGACTTTTCGTAGACTCACCACTAGAAGTATAAGCTCGTGAGGTAGATGGTCTAGATGTGAAGCAACATACTTTGTCATTCCCTTGAAAATCCTCCTCTCCAGTAAAAAATAGAATGCGTCGAATATGACTTCACATTAACACTTATAATTGGCTTTAGAGGCAATAGTACTTCCTCCCGACTATTATATATTACTCCAGCCTGCTCACATAAGGAAAAGATTAAGGAGGCAAATCCCAAACCTGCAGTAGTAACAACAGTGGCAGAACTGATGATAGTCTGATAGATTAAAGCTGCAATGTTGATGAGCTTGCATTCTTAAATACAATAGTTCAACATTGCTCTCTCTTTAGTAACTTTGCTGAGATGATTTTTTGGTAATAGACGGGCTGAAATAAAATAGTGTCATGACTTCGAAGGTGCACTAAACACTGAGGTAGAAAAATTGTCTCTTTTTTCTTTTATAATTTTTCATTGCCATCTTGCAACAATCAAATATGAAATAATCTCATCTAGCTCCGTCTCAGTAGGACAATAGTTCAAATAAAAAAACCAAGTATCATGTGGTAAATGGTAAAACATATTGATTACCTCCAGCAAAAAAGTTACAAATTTTCCTCTAACTATGACTCGGTTATCTTCAGCCTCAAGTAGGTTAGCATAGAACTCCTTAACTACATAAATAATGGCCACAACAGAAAAATACCAGAATCATTCCCATTGTCAGCAAACGATCAGATCTTCAATGGATCCACCTGGATTTTTGAAACATCGCTCCTGAATAAGTTTTCGTTATTGTAGACCATCATTGTACTTATCTGGAGCTTTCAAACTCACAAACTTGCTTGAATCAAAGTGGTTTTTTTCCTTTGCTCCTCTTCATTCTTGGTGTCATTCTACAAATTTCATAAAATTCCATAATAACTTCAAAAATCAAGTCTAACCTACTAAACTTGACTCATATAAGCATAAACTACACTTTCTATGAAATTTCCATAAAATTTTCCTCATGTTTCACCATGAATAGTGATTTTTGGATTCTTCCAATTGTACTCAAAATACATGGTGAAAATCCAAATTTTTTACATAGAAGTGAAGCTTTTCCCTCAAGAAAACCAAATCTAGCGAATTTTTCACAATTCCACCAAAAAATCCCCATAAAATGGCTTGCCTTAGACTTTAAAATTGTGAACTTGACAGATTAAAGGTAACAACGAGAGTTAAAATGGCAATTTTTTGGGTTACTTTTCACTTTTAACCATTCGCAAACCGGTTTTCGTCAACCAGTGCTTAAGTGCGGATATTTGACATTTAGGCGCATGTCTCTTGAGTTACATCGTGCTTAAGCAAGAGAAAGTGGCGCTTAGGCGCCAGTGGACTATTTTTGATATTTTTAAACGTAAGTAAAATGCACTATAAGCCTAAGTATACCACCCCTAAATGGTCTCATAACACTTAAATAACTATTTTCCTCTCCTATAACTCTCCTTTTTCTCAAAATTTTGATTCAAGGCTAAAAATGACTCAAATTTTCTCAAAAACAAACATATACATTCATTTACAAACTAGTACAAGTACATGTAACTCTTAGTTCTCACTCCAAATAGTCTCCGATGAGAAAATCTTTCTACTTTACAAACACTAAACAAACTGAGATAAACTTCGAAAACAATATTTAACACTTGACGCATTAAGCAACAACTCCTAAAAAACAAACTTTAACACTGAACTTAATTCCATTCTTCATTTGTTGTGATAAATTTTTGTTTTTCATAAGTATCTCCTTAAGCAATCAAAATATAAAGTTGATAAAACGGACGGTGGTGACGAGCTCTTATACTGTCTTCTTCTATCCATTTATGTTTAAGATACATCTCCTTATCTGATTCCTTTACATAACTAGTATGATTGAATCAACTTCTCTCCAATATGCTCTAGATGTGTGTGAATCTCATCTATCTTTGTCTCTCGTAAAGCCATGATAGTGTCAATTTTGTTGAACTTTTTTGATATTCCTTCAATACTAACGACTAAGAAACTGTTATACATCTCTTGTGCCCTTTGACTAATGAATATATTCCTCATGGTGTCTTCCTTCTTCTTCAAATCCTTCTCCCATGAAGACATCTTCTTAAAATCTCTCTCTCTCTCTCTCTTAGACTTTAGGGATGAAAATGATCTTGGGTGAAATTCCTTCACAAAATCCTTCTATTTATAGGTCTAAATCCCTCTAGTAACACCTAAGCACGTCTTAAAATTGCCTTGGCATGTTTTAGTTAACCAATTGGCAGTTAAACCTTCTAGAATCTGAATTTTTCACATGCTTTTTCACTCTCTCTCGCTTAAGCGTTGAATATTGGCGCTTAAGCGTCAGTGCTCAATTTTGCAACAGTCAACTTATCGTCCAAATTCTCATTTTAGCATGTCTAGAACACTATATAAAGTCTTAAAATCAATACTAACACATAATAGTCTCAAAAATACTACCTCAAATTTTCTTAATCTCACACAAACAACATTCAAAGCAAAACACACTTATAACTATGGGTTGTCTCCCAAAAAGTGCTTGGTTTAACGTTGTCAGCCCAATGTAACTAGTGCTTATTCTGGTTAGCCCAACATCTTTCGATCATTAAATTTATGTTGTTCCCCTACTAAATAAGGTTTCAGTCTATGCCCATTCACTTTAAACACTTTCTTAGTTTTAGGATCTTTAAAATCCACAGCTCCATAAGGATAAAATTTTATCGCAACAAATGGACCCATCCACCTGGACTTAAGTTTGCCTAGAAATAATCTTAACCATGCATTATATAACAATACTTGTTGTCATGGCTAAAAAATTTTAATAAGAATCCTTCGATCATGCCACATCTTCATCTTTTCTTTATAAATTTTTGCACTCTCATACGATTCATTTCTTATCTCTTCAAGCCCATTTAATTGCAATAATCTTTTCTCATAAGCATCTTTCAAATCATAATTGAACTCTTTAATCACCCAATATGCTTTATGCTCAAGCTCAACTGGTAAGTGACAAGCTTTCCCAAATATTAGCCTATTTGGGGAGATTTCTATAGGAGTTTTGTATGCAGTCCTATAAGCCCACAAAGCATAGTCAATTTTGACTGGCCAGTCCTTTTTTGTAGGTTTCACAGATTTTTCATAATTCTTTTAATTTTTTATTTGATAATTCAACCAAACCCCTTGTTTAAGGATGATAAGCAGTCGCAATTCCATGATTTATATGATATTTCTTTAATAATTTCTCTATTATGACATTTTTGAAATGACTTTCCCATCAGTTATGATAACTCTCGGCATCCCAAATAAATAAAATATGTTCATTTTCAAAATTTTTGCAACACTTTGAGCATCACATCAAGGTAAAACAACAGCTTCTGTTCATTTGGATACATAATCCACTACTAACAGTATATATAAATTTCTGAAAGATACTATAAATGATCCCATGAAATCTAATCCCCTAACATCAAATATTTTAACTTCTAGCATATAATTTAGGGGCATCTCATTTCTTCTAGAAATATTGCCTACTTGTTGAAATCTATCACAAGTTTTAATATAAGCATTAACATCTCTAAAGATAGTAGGCCAATAGAATCCATATTGTAAAATTTTGTATGTTGTTTTATCAACACCAAAATGTCCCCAAAAATCAGAATTATGACATCTTTGGATAATTTCATATGTCTCTTTTAAAGGTACACCTCTTTGAATAATAAGATCCTTTCCTTGTTAATATAAAAATGGGCCATCCAAAAAATAAGTCTTAGCTTTAGAAATAAATTTCCTCTTCTGTTGGTATGTGCTTCCATAGGGTATAATATCACTAACAAAAAAGTTCACAATGTCAACATACCACAGAACACACCACTCATTAATATTGAATATTTTTTCATCTGAAAAATTGTTCGTTCATTTCTTTTTCAAAATAGAGTGGTTTTTCTAACTCAAGCTTGGACAAATGATCACTTTGATTTTCAGTTCCTTTTCTATCTACTATCTCAAAGTCAAATTCTTACAAAAGAAGAATCCATCTTATAATGCTTGGTTTATCATCTTTCTTTTTCATTAAGTACATAATAGCAGAATGATCTATGTGCACTACGTAATGAGTTCCAATTAAATATGATCTAAATTTATCAAAGACATATACTATTGCTAATTATTGTTTTTCAGTTGTTGTATAATTAATTTGAGATTCATTAAGAGTTCTACTAGCATAGTAAATTACTCTAGAAATTTTATCATAACTTTGTCCTAAAATAGCTCAAATAGCATAATCACTAGCATCACACATTAGTTCAAAAGATTTTCCCCAATCTCGTGAAACTATAATTGGTGCAGTAACTAATTTTTCTTCTAATAACTCAAAATATTTTAGGCACTCTTCATCAAAATTGAAAACTGCATCTTTCTTTAGTAAATGGCATAAAGGCTTCGCAATTTTTGAAAAATCTTTAATATATCGCTTGTAGAATCCAGCATGTCCCAAGAAACTCCTAATTTCTCTTAAATTTGTTGGATAAGGTAAAATAGTGATCACTTGAACTTTAGCAGGATCAACTTCCATACCATTTTCTGATATTTTATGTCCTAATACAATTCCTTGTGCTGCCATAAATTAGCATTTTTCTCAATTAAGGACTAAATTTGTCTCTTCATAGCACTTAAAAACTTTTAATGAATGTTCTAAACATGAGTCAAATGAAGTTTCAAACAATGAAAAATCATCCATAAATACTTCAATCCCTTTTTTAATTAAATTACAAAAAGTTACCATCATACAACTTTGAAATTAATAGGGGCATTACATAAACCAAAAGGCATTCTTCTAAAAGCAAATTTACCTTAAGGACTGGTAAAAGTTGTTTTCTCTTGATCCTCAGAAGTTATTTGTAATTGGTGATAATTGGTATATCCATCCAAAAAATAGAAGTATTTATGTCCAGCTAGTCTATCCAGCATTTGATCTAGAAAGGGTAGTGGAAAATGATCTTTCCTAGTGGCAAGATTTAATTTTCTATAATTAATGCATATTTACCACCATATGACTTATCTAGTAGGTATTACCTCATTATGTTCATTCACAGTCACAGTTACTCCACCTTTCTTAGGAACGCAGTGAATTGGACTAACCCATGCACTATCTGAAATAGGGTAGATAATTCTAATATCTAACCACTTTAAAATTTCTTTCTTAAAAACTTCTTTCATAAGAAGATTCAATCTCCTTTGAGGATCAGCCCTGAGTTTGCAGTTCTCCTCCATATGAATTCTATGCATACAAATTGAAGGACTGATTCTTTTAATATCAGCAATTGTCCATCAAAAGGCTTTCTTAAAATTTTTCAGAATTTTAATCAACCATTCTTCATCATCCATAGTTAACTTTGTGGAAATTATAACTGGTAAAGTAGAGGAATCTTCTAAAAATACATATTTTAAATGATCAAAAAGTAACATCAACTCAAGTTCTGGAGATTTTTCTATTGATGGACAAAATGATTTATCTTTTTTCTATCGTGTCTTAAATTTCAAAACTTTCTCAAACATAATTTGAATCTTCCCTGATAAGATCTTCACATTGATCTAACTCTTTATCTTGCTTGTGTTCCAAATCTTTTACTTCATATTTTTCTTCATAATTAATTTTGAAATGGCATTCACTCGCCTATCTTATAACATCCATTCTATAGCATTTATCATCTTTACCTTTTGCAGGATATTTCATTGATTTTGAAATTTTAAAAGTAGCAGTTTGATCGTTGATGCACATTGTTAATTCCCATTTCTGTACATCTATCATTGCTCTTTCTGTGGCTAGGAAAGTTCTCCCCAAAATGATAGGTATCTTTTTATCTTCCTCCATATCTAGCACAATGAATCAACAAGAAAGATAAATTGATCCACTTTCACTAGGACATCTTCTATAACTCCTTTAGGGTAAGTTATTGAATGATCTACTAACTATAGAGTTACAGTAGTAGTGGTTATTTCTCCTTATCCTAATCTTTTGAATATTGATAATGGCATAAGGTTAATGATTGTATCTAAATCACATAAAGCTTTCCCATAAAATATATCTCTTTTTGCACATGGAATTGTAAGGCTACCAGGATCTTTAAGCTTTTCAGAAAGCTTTTTCTGAATTATTGCACTAGACACCTCACTAAGTGTAATAGTCTCATTATCTTCAAACTTCCTTTTGTTATTGAGAATATCCTTCATAAACTTCACATAACTTGGCATTTGTTCTAAGGCTTCAGCAAATGAAATCTTAATTGTTAGCTTCTTAAAAATTTCCATAAATTTTAAAAATTTCTTATCCAACATCTGTTGATGAAGTCCATGAGAAAATGGATTTGGTGGCTTTTGTAAGTTAACTTTAAGTGGAGAAATATGACTTTCAGAATCTTTTGGAATGCCCTCTTTTGATTATTTAATTTCTTCTCTATCTACTTCAGTTTCTTCTTGAACCCGACCTTCCAACTCTCTTCTACTTCTAAGTTGAACGGCTTTTTCTTGCTCTTTATTCTAGTCTTTCAAATTTTTTTCAGTATTACTAGGAAGTGTTTCTTGGGATTTATTACTTAATGAATTTACAATTTGTCTAAGTTGATTCTCAATATTTCTAATTGTAGGTCCTTGACTTTAACTGATTTCCCATTTGTAACACCACTTCTTCTATAGACAACTTCTTCTCCATAAAATTGTGTATTACTGTTGAAACCTAAAGGATAAGTAGATCTATAAATATTATTCCCTTGATTGTTCCAGTTTTCCAATGGATTTTCTTGATTGTTCCCTCATTACTGATTATTACCACCCGTTGTATCATTCCAATTAAAGTTGGGATGGTCCTTCCAACCTGGGTTATAATAGTTTGAATATGGGTTATTCTGCATATTATTTATGACATTCAAAGTTTATGATGATGCTTGAGAATCTACTATTTGGCCTAATGAATTTTCTTCAGTCATGGAGATTGATTGAGAAAAATTCACTCTAAATTGGTCTAAATTCCTTGAAATTGTAGCAACTTGAGTTGTTAACATAGTAAATGCATCAGGTTCATGAATATTGGCTACTTTCTTACAAATTACTCTCTCAGAAGATCTTTAAAAATTATTAGTAGTCATTTTTTTAATTAAAGAATAAGCATCATAAAATGGTTTTGACATCAATGAAGCACCAGCAGCGGCATCGATAATAGATCTAAGAGACCCAACTAATCCATTATAAAAAGTTTGAATTATTAACCAATCTGGTATAGCATGGTGTGGACACTTTCTTTAGAGTTCTTTAAATCGTTCCCATGCTTCATAAATAGATTCTCCCTCAAATCGATTAAAAGAGGTAATATCATTTCTAAGCTTCTTTATGGTGGAAAATATTTAGCAAGGAATTTTTGTACTAAATCACCCCAAGTTCTGATAGATCCAAGTGCTAACCGATTCAACCACATCTTAATTTTATCCCTCAGTGAGAAAGGAAATAACATAAGTCTTATGACATCATCTGATACACCATCGTATTTAAATGTAACGCACAATTTTTGAAAATTGGTAAGATATAAATTTTGATCTTCAGTTGGTGATCCACCAAACTGATTATTTGGTACAATTTG
>NEWO01000797.1:4008-21452 GCA_003013225.1 Phalaenopsis aphrodite | reverse complement strand
TATACATATATTAGGATACTATGAAAGTATACGTATCGTTATCAAGTAATATAAGACTTTTTTATTAAGATCTGAATATTGAACCCACAGGAAAAATAAGCAATATGCACTGTTTATCAACAAACCTTTTATTTTAAAAAGACAATTACTTAAACTATAGTTATTTTCATAGTAGGTAAAATTCAATTCTTTTTTGTATTTTTGATATTTTGATATTTTGATAAAATAATAAAACTTCTAAAGATAACTTGAGTTTATGTAAAAGAAAAGAACTGGATATGAAAATATCTTTAAAAGAAAAGAACTGGAATGAATATATCTTTCTCCTTATCATGTGTCACTAATAAGTATAGGATTTCTATTGTGGAAATATGCAAATTGTGTTGTGTCAAATATAAGCAATAATATTTTTTACCCTTACTTGAGATGCTATAAAGAACATTGGCTAATTTAAAGTTTGAATAGTTCTGAAGACCGACTAGGCAGGGAAGATACTAGCTCTCACTTTAGAGATCCCTTGATTCCCTCCACCTTGGGGCTAACATTTTGTATCAGAACCTAAAACAATAAACCAAGTTGGGGGCTTTAACCTGTCACTTTAAAGTCCTCTAACTACACATCCTTCAAAGATTATTTCCCTATTTATTTGCACTAAATTATATGAATTGCATTCTCATTCATACAACCTCATGTGATTCCTTTCATTTATTGACTAAGAAAATACCAGTCCGGTTCTTACATATTCTAACAACAAATTTTAACATCTAGATAGGCCAAATCAAGAAGTAAATGAAGTGCATGGATTTAAATCATCAGAACTTCTTCCAACATTAAAGATCAATACTCTCCACAACTTCCATCCAACACTTTAATTACTTATCATTTTAAGAAGAAAGATAAAAAAAACTACTTAGAATCCATGGAGAAAACAAAACCACACTTTAGTTTAGAAGTAGAAATCATTTTCAAACCAACATAAAATCTTGATTAAAATCAAAAGTAGTTTACAAATAAAAGATAAAAATTTATCTCAAATCCTCCACCAAACTCTTGAAGTTCCTTTGAATCTCTTCTCTTTTACAACACTTTTGTCTCTCTAAATAAAACTAAAAACAAAAAAATAAAGTAAATTTGTGGTGTTTGAAAACCTCTCCAAATCTATCTCTAACTCTTCTCAGAACTCCCCCTTTCCAGAACTTTCAAGAACTTTCAATCACACTTCAAAAAGTCTCAACCTTCTTTTTTTATAAATCTCTAAGATATGTCTTGATAACTCTTTAAAATGTGCCCCAATTTGATGTATTCTCCAAAGGATGACATCCTTTCATAAGTCTTCTAACTATATTTTCGTTTCTAGTGGGCATAACTACCCTCTATATCCAATAGGTGCCTCAATTGTCCTTTCAAAATTCGGCAAAATAAAGTAAAATGTCACATAACTTTCTTTGACGCTTATGCGCGGGGCCTCTGGCACTTAGGCACGGCCTTCTCTATTTAACTGACGCTTAAGCATCAGATCTAGCGCTTAGGCGCCAAAACACTTTTGCACCATTTTCACATTTTGCTCCAAATTTGATCATTTTTCACTCCTTATAGCATTTTCACTTTTTTACTTTTACCTGAAAGAAAACACGCAAATGCATTCCATTAAAGCGCAATGTCCCAGTAATAGGTATAAAAAATGTGTCTAAAAACACTATATATTTTAGGTGTATCAGGGCTCAGAGCTGGATTGTGTGCTTCCTGACCTCAAGTGAGAGCTACCAACCTGATCATCTACGGAGGGTAGTCTTATGCTCGATCCAAGTGATTAACTGTGGACATTTTTAAGTTTTCATTTTAATTTTAATTTTCGTGCATATAAAATTTACTTTATCATGCAAAAGCGATTTTTTTTTTGTAAAGAGAATTTTTATTTAAAACATTTTGTAGAGTGGTGCAGTCCTCAGGTCAATTAATTTAATCGAGCTAGGAATAAAAACTACCTAAGAGTTTTGGAGGCAATCAACTTCTTAGTAGTCATCGAATAGTATCACAGGTCCTTATTCTCTCCTTTTATTAAAGGTTCTTAAGGTAGGAGATACTATTCTAAATCCCACATCATATCCCTGATTTTAGCACACATTAGCATTATCATCATCTCCCTAGCCACCTAGACCACAAACTTACATAAGTCCGATGATCCATATGTGGTAAAAACAAATATCTACAATTGCTTTTCAAGGATTTAAATACCCTAGAGAAGACTCAAATCCTTGAGTATTGGGTTATAGGATAAGTTCTGTAGGGCATTTTTACTAATTTAGGTGAATTATAGGGTCTAAAGACATAACTTGGTGGGTTCCTAACAGTTTTAATGGATGATTTTCTAGAATAAAGTATAATAAGTTTAACTGTCCTTCAAAATATCCAATAGATCATAAAAGTGTCTAGAGAACAATCCCTAGCAACTTTTAGAAACAGCTGAAACATTTTAAGTTCATTTGAACTTATTATGTTGTCCAGTTAATTATCCGAAGTTAAATTAGGTTTCAATGAATTAATACACTTTGTGCTCGTTGAACCTTAATATTTTAATTATCCCATAAGTAAGGTACTTAGACACTTGATGTTTTATTTAAGATTTATGTAAGTGGTTGCCCCTAAGGACAAACTCAAATTGCTAAGGATCTTATGCACATGATTAAAATTGGGCTTGTAATGTTTAAATGTTTTGCTTTTCTAAACCTCATTAAACAAGTTTAAATATCAAGCATAGCTCACTACTAAACCCTTAAATCAAATCTTCGAAGCAAATTTATAAAAATTCAAATGTTGAATTACATAAAATTCAATTCTCATTAAAGAATCACACTTATCATTTCATCAGTAATTAGGAGCTCCAAATGAGTGAGTTATTAGCTTCCTAACTTAAGCCCACTACCTTAGTATCATTGAATTAAGCTAGCTTCCAAACCTCAATAATTTATAAAATTACATTTTTATCCTTATTATGAAGAAGGTGACAAGTTGGTTTCTACCTTTTAACCCATTATGTTTCAAATATCCAAAAGAGTTTATTATGATCAAAATTACCAATTTACCCTTTGAATTAACCTAAAATTTAATTAAGGCATCAAAATCCCAAAATTATCATTTCGCCCCTAAGACTCTCCACTTCATAACTCATCAAATAAGACTCAAATGAATTTGAATTTTTTATGGTACCCCACTCATGTGTCAATTAAAATATTAGATGTAAAACTATATTTTAGTTATTTTTATTTAATTTTTATAATTATTGTTACTCAAAAATAGGAATTATCCATGTAGCTTTATTAATCAATCAAAGTAAAGTTTCTGTGGGAAAATTATTAAATGTTTACCTAGGTCGGAGGGCCACTTCGACCAAATTTCATAATTTTTTAATTGTATTTTAATTATTATAATTAATTATTTATTATATCGATTAATTAAATTAAAATTATAATTTATTTCAAAAATTTCTTTTTTTATTTTTATTAAATCTTTATTAGTCCAATGAACTTAGAGAAATAAACCATTTATTTTTTTGGGATTTTTATTTTATTTATTATAATCATTTTAATAAAAAATTATGGACACCTTTTTAGCATTTAAAAATGCATAACTACATTAGAACTATTGGGAAAAATATTTTAAAAGGTAAAAAGTGAACACAGAACAAGTAGGAATACTTTGGAGCATTCTTTATTTTTTTGTAATTTTTAATTATTTTTTAATTTAAAAAGTAGTCAAAAAATGAATTATTTTTTTTAACATAAATTTTATTTGTATTATGTTTCTTTAATCACAAGGAATTCTTAAAACTACTTTTCATAATTTTCCAACATATATTTTATTTATTATAATTATTTTAATGTAAAATTCCCATTTTACTTGAACCATAAACATTGATATTAAATAAAGCTTCACATTGAAAAATTAACATTGATTTATTTATATAAAGAGTTAAAATAATCATTATTTACAGTGTGAAACCATTTCTGTAATTTTTGTATTAGAGTTTATTTATTTATGTTCTTATGAATTTTAATTATTTAATTAACTATGATAATGTACATAATTATCTAAACACCTTTTAAATTTTTCCTAGATTCTTCTGACCGAAGGAAACCTACCAAAATAAGTTCCGTACTTTTTAAATTTATATTTTAATTTATATATTTATTTTAAGAAAAAAATGGGTAACTAAATTTGAAAATTAGGGATTTTAGGGTTAGAGGCGCTCTCTGACTTTGAAAAAAATAGATAATATCTCTAAACACATGCAAAATAGCACTCTAAATTTCAAGCCCAGGAGACTAATATTTAATTAAATATAATTAAAATTCTCCCTAGAGTATTTAATATTTAAAAATTTTATATGAGACAAATAATTTTTATTTTTGCTCCATAATATTTTCCATTACTTACTGAGGAATAGGATTTTCTTTATTTTATTTTTATGATTTTTGTACACCAAGTTATAATTTTTTAAAATTTATGAATTTAAATAAATAAAAAATGCCCTAACTTTCTACTTATCCACATGGCACCACGCAATCCTACGACGACAACGAAAGAACACATGGCGTGCTCCCATTCGACACCGCCTTCCACATCAACTGCCACACCACCCACTCTTTATGCTTCAACATACACACGAAGGGACTACATTCATTCATTGTCCCTAATCGTTATAAACTGAGAACCTTCCAACTTCAAGACCTAAGATCTCGCTCGATACTCAACCAATCACATGGGGTTTATTCCTATAGCTTCATCTAGTCAAGGTGAACCTATCTTTACGGTCACATACATGTGAAATACAAGTCTACTTAATAATTAATGAAACCGAGCCTAAAATTAGGAATTTTCAAGTATACATTTGTTCAAGAGGTGAGGCCTCAGTGGGTGCTTGTTGAAGCTTCCTATAGTCCAATGAACCTCCTCAAAGTGTCACGTTTCTCTAGTATAATATTTTAGTAGGAGTTTGACCAAGAGGTGGTGTGGTTTTAGTCTAGGAGTGGGTTAGAGGGCTCAATAGCTGGGGCTTTCAGTGGGGAACTTCCTTGTTTGGTCGGAGGAAGCTTAAGGGTGGTTTAATTTGAAGTTTAGGAGATTTTAGTTGAGTGGTAGAAAACCCCCTAGATTTTCAGCTTAAAATTTCTAAGAGGCAGTGGTTATGGGTGGCTAAGGACAGTAAAATTGAACTCAGGGAAGCTTGGAGAGGCTTTGGTGTGAATTTGGCAGTCTCCCCAGGGAATTGTAACTTCTTCCCATTTGGCTATTGGAGTGGTCTTATTTATATACCAAGCTATGGTTGCCAACAGGGAAAGCCAGGGTGGTAAAAGTGAAGCTTGGGTGGAGAGGAATTCGGTGCAAGTAACCCATGGGAGGGTGACACACTGGATGGGTGTAATTTAGGTTTGGTCCACAAAGGAGGCTTCTCAGTTTGGGGTTCTCTAGCCAATAAGCTGGCCGGTGAGGGTAGGGGAGGTGGCTAGCTGGTTCAAGGAACTCAGAGGAAGGTTTAATGGTGATCAAGATGGAGGTTTGATCATGTTATGACAATTTAAGGTCACATAGCCAAATATGGGAAGAGTTCACCCAAATCAAGGGACACTTGGTCCATGACACCACTAGGGTGGGCTAAGAGGATCTAGGTTGGTCCCTAGAGTCCAAACGGCAACTATGGTGGTCTATGTTTGGCTAGACCAAGGGGCTTCAACTAGGTTTAGTTTTTGTGTTCAAAATCTTAGACATGGGTTTAGGCTTGACTAGAGTTTGGATTTGGGTCAATTTATTCGCTGATTTGGTGTAAGAGATTTTCATAAGGGCTTGGGAAGTCAATTTGGTGGAAATTGAGAGGCTATAAGGTTCAATTTGGTGAGAATTGGATTTTAGGGAAAAATTGGGGATTTTAATTTGAATTGAATTTGGGCTAGGTTTGAGCTTGGGTCAAGGCAAATTGAGGGGTCAATTTGGTTTAGAGGAATGTTATGAAGAGTTTAGGAAGTGAATTTGGTGGAATTGAATGGGTTATGGGGTTTAATTTGGTGGAAATTTGAAATTAGGCCAATTTGGAGGCATTTTAATTTAGCTTTGGAATTAGACTTGAAATTGGATTTAATTGGGCTAAAATTTGGTTTCAATTATGTTTAAACATGATGAAATTTGATTTGCATTTGAAGTTGGTGAAGTTTGAAGTGAATTTGGTGGAAATTGGGAGTGATTTGAAGAAATTAAGTATTTAGGGATAAAATTGGGATTTTACTCAAAATTGGTTAATTTGGTAAAATTGGGCTCAATGGGTGATTTATAGTAGTATTGGGGATGTTTCGAATGATTTGAGAGGTTTTGGGAATTTTTGGGTCATGAGTTGAATTTTGGTAATTTTGGAAGTTTTGGGGACATTTTGTGAGTTTTGGAAATTTTGAGATGTATTGGGCAATTTAAGTGGTTTGAGGTGGTTTTTGGATAAATTTGAGAATTTGAGTAACTTTTGAAAATTTAGCATTTTAGGGGAAATTTGGTAATTATGAAAAAATTTAGGGCTAACAGGCCTAAAGTTTGGGTTTAATGGGGAGTCCAACCACAAATTACCTCTATGGTGCCATGAGACTAAGATAAACCCTATCTTGGATCCTACATGTGTTGGTCTTAGCCATCCCAGCCAGGGGCTAAGGGCTTAGGGGACCACCCACGTGAGTTTCCAAAAGAGTAGGGGATCAGGCTAAGCATGTTTGGTTAAGGATTTTAGGTTGTGAGTGAAAGTGAGGAGGTTCAAGTGTGTGTCCAAGACTAACAAAAACCACACCAACCAGGGCTAAGCCTAAGGCCAGACAGTCCTATGGCAACTCCTCTTGAGCTCCACCATGCTTGGTCGCATCCTACTTGGTGATTGAGGTTAGAACCAACATGTGGAGCTCCAAGAAGAGTAAAGAATTATTTATAATTTCAAATGAGTTAGGGTTCGATCACTAGTCCTCTAGGATAGTAAATAGGAAAGTTTTATGGCTAAATTATATGCTTCTAAGTAAGGCATACTTGACCTCAACAAAAAGTGAGGTCAAGAAAGGGGATGTGATGTGAGGTGGTTGATTTAGAGAGTGGAGTCTAATAGCTTGGTGACACACGTGCTTTCAACAAGTTTGAGGATGAGTAAGCGGTGTGTGGATAAGTAGAAAAATCATAGTATTTTTTATTTAATTAATTTCAGAAACTTTTAAAATGCATAACATGGTGTAGAAAAATCATAAAAATAAAATAAAAATAACCCTGTGCTCAGTGAATAGGGGATAATACTATGAACTAAAAATCAAAATTATTTGTTATGGATTTTAATTTGAATTAATTAAAGACCTCAAAAAAAATTTTAGTTTTAGTTAATTAAATATGACTCGCCATAACATGAAATTTGGTGGGCTTGTTCTTCAAGTGGTTAGAAGTGTTCTCTAATTTTTCCAGAGTAAGGGAACACATGTAACCCTGAAAGCCATAATTTTTCATGTTAGATGCTTTTATTTTATTTAAATGAATCATAAAATTTAAAGTGCAAAGTGTGGTTTGGTAGGTTTAATGTGATTATAGGATCCTTGGAAAAGTAAAATCCAAATAAAAAGTGCCAAAAATAAAATTTCCTATTTTAAGTTAATAAAGAATTCTAAAAAGTTAATGAAATAACAAATATTTCAATAAATCGCCAAAATGATCCACACTGAAGATAATAACATCCTAAGGTCCCTGTAATTATATGGATATCTTATAATTTTTTTTTGGTACCAAAGTGTATTTTTCTAAGCAAATAGGAATTCTACACTAAAATAATTATAATAAATAAAATAAAGTTCAAAAAATTATGAAAAGTGGTTTGGAGTGATCCTTGTGACCAAAGGCACTAAAGAAAAATAAAATTGATGTTAAAGTAAAAAGTCCATTTGTGAGTCTTTGTTCAATTTAAAAAAAAAATATAAAAATACAAAAAATTCATCAAAATGTCACAAAGTACTCCCTTATCACTTGGGACCACCTAACATATTCTTTTTTAGTTTTTTTAATAAGGTTATGTATTTTCGATTGCATAAAATGTAGTTTCTTTAATTTTGCTCTAAAATAATTGAAATAAATAATATAAAAATAAAAAATATGTAAATTTTTTGCTCTGAGTTCTCTTATCCTAGAGGAACTAAATAAAAATATAAAAGGTACTTTTTAAGATTAAATTGTATCTTCTATTTAATTGACCATCAATATTAGCAAATAATTATAATAATTAAATAAAAGTAAAAAAAATTATGATAATTGTTCCTAAAGTTATTCTGATCTAGATGAGCCTCAAATAATTTTCTTAAGCTAAATAAATTATCATTGAAAATCTTTATTTTTAAGTAAAAATAATTATTAAAAATTAAATAAAAATTAGAAAACTAAAATTTATCCTCTGATATTTTAATTGACCTATGAGTGGGGTATCAAGAAAATTTTGAAGTCATGTGAGTTAAATTTAAGTAATCATGAAGTGGAAACCTAAAGGGTAAAATGGTAATTATGGAGATTTGAAGCCCTAACTAAAATTTAGGCTAAGTCAAAGGGTAAGAGGGTAATATTGATCATGATGAACTTTCTTAGATGATTAGAATATAAGGGTTTAAGTGGTAGAAACGAACTCATCACTTTTCCTAAAATAAGGGTAAAGTTGTAATTTTCTTTAATTATTGTGATTTGGAAGTTGATCCAACTGGATGATCCTAAAGGAGTGGGCTTGAGCTAGAAAGAAGATAACTTACTCATTTGAAGCCCTTAATCGGTGATTAGATGATAAGTTTAATCTTTTAATAAGAATTAATTCCTTTTAATTTGATGTTTTTTTTTATTATTACAAAATTATCTTAAAAACTTAAGGGCTTAATAGTGAATAAGGCCTTATCTAAAATTGCCTAATTAGATTTAGAAAAAGGAAACATAACCAATCATGAATAGTTTCAAAACACTACAAGCCCAACTTGCCCTTAAGGGCATCCACCCACATAATTTTTAAGTAGAACATCAAATGATTACATAACTACCCAATTCATGGGATAATTAATTCATCAAGGTTCATTGGGCACGGGTTAAAATAACGCCATTGAATCTTAATTTCGCTTCAAATGATTAATTTAATAACATGATAAGTTCAAATGAACTCAAAATGATTTAGAAGAGTTTAAAAGTTATTTAGGGTTGTATCCCGAACACTTTTACAATCTTTTGGATATTTTGAAGGACAACTGAACTTATTATACTCTGTTCAAGAAAATTATCCTTAAAACTTTTAGGGACTCACTAAGTTATGACTCGAGACCCGATAATTCGCCCAAATCAATAAAAATTCTCTACACTATTTATCCTGCATTTATGAGCCATTGCTCAAGGATTTGGGTCTTCTCTAAGGTATTTAAATCCTTGTGAGCAATTGGGGATATTTTTTTTGTAACATATGAGTCATCTGGTTTTTGTAAGTTTGAGGTCTAGGTGTGATGATGATAATGCTAATGTGTGTTAAATGAGGGATACGAAGTGGGATTTGGAATAATATCTCCTACCTCAAGGACCTTCAATGAAGGAAGAGGATAAGACCAACGATATTATTCGCCGACTCTTGGTGAGATTGTTGCCCCCAATAAACTTAGGTTGCTAGTAGTCCAAACTAGATTAGAATAATTAACATGTGGACTATACTTATTTACAAAAACATTTCAATCAACTATCCTTTTTCAAAACGTAACTACTTTTGCCTACTAAAGTAAATTCTACATGCATGAAAATTTAATTAAAAATGAAAACTTATAAAGGTCACTGTTAATCACTTGGATCGAGGTTAGCGACTGCCCTCTGTAGCTTATCTATTTGGTAGATCTTACTCAAGATTGAGAAGCACACAGTCTATCTCCGAGCCCCCACCTTCACCGAAACCTTACATTTAGTCTCGGTCTTTCATATGTAACTAGAGATTTGTTTTACTTGTGTTTTCTTACGACTCGCTTTTCAACTTTTCAAAGTAAATGTTCATGTTTTATTTTCTCGTAATATATTTAAATTTCCTTCAAATTATATTTTGTTTTATGATACTAACCATGCAGTGGCAGCAAAAGCCCAGGTACGTATTTACATTTATGTAATGCAGTTTATTTATTTTGTTTTATGATACTAAACATTTTTTTTTTACCTGCAAAAAATGAAACCAACAAAAACACACTTTCAAAATTAAATCTACACTTTCAAAACAATGAACAAACATAATACACTCCTTTTGAGTTTACAAGAATTTCTCGGATGAGGTAACTTAAGGCTGCTAACGAGAGTTCTCCAGTTTAAATGAGCTTGATAACTTGTTTAAACTAAGTAAACTCAAGGCAAAATAGTCGTACTGGGATGATGGAACCATGGGATCTTAATTGATGTCGCTTAACATAAATTAAAATTTTCCCTCAAAACACTTAAACAACAACAATAACAAACCTGACATGTATACTACAAAACCATAAAACTCTCTATTTGGAACTTTCACATTGACAATGAGCTTGGAGCAAACTCTGTGGGCAGCATGACGAGGATATATAGAGGAACATATTCGAGAGAGCAAACAAGATTGTCATCAGCAAATCTTTCCTTAGAAATTAATAACAAGCCAAAGGATTTCAGGGTAGCTCATCTAGTACGACATAAATCCTCAGCTTATCTTTAGGTTTTTGCACAGTCATATTGTGCAATTTAAGCCCTAACTCGCTTTAGATTCTGAGGTTGTCGTTATTTACGACATAAACTCCCTATCTTCCAAGCTATTTGCATAATCGGTGTCATGCAAGTGTAAGCCAAAAATAGTAAAATTGACAGGATGAAACATCTAATAACATTTCATCAAAATCGAAGTCGAATCATATAATAGCTTGGGAAGTCACCGAGGTTCTATTTAGGATCGGTGGAATCCCCTAGTTTTTCCCCTATGGATTCCAAAAATAATTGTTTCTGGTTAATCTTTCTCTTTTAAAATTTCCTATGCCCACCTTGAAAGCATAAACTTTGAAATTCATGAAGACAAATACCTTGATCTAAATCGAGAATTTTTTTTTATGACTTTGGTCATTTAGGATGTAATTAACTTAATGGGCTTGCCCTTATATGAAGCTTTAAGAACTCAGGTAATATAAACCTTGTCTAATTTTTTATATTAGATAAGGGAACTTATTGGTCAACATAAAATATTTTGCAGAATAAAATAAATGTCATAATATCTTTAGTTTATTTAATCTAGCTTCACTATCAAGTAACATGTCTATTTCTCGGGATAGATGCATGACTTACCCTTTTTCTTTCAAGCAATAAGTGGAATGCTTTGACTGGGTTTAGCTGCGTGTTTTTCTTCATTCACAAAGTTTATTTCATATAAATAAATTTGGTGTCTCCTCCCTCTACTACTTTTATATTTTTGTGTTGGATCTTTATGCAATGTTTAAATGTTAAATTTTTACTCTATTGCCATGATATTTTCAGCACACAACAATTATAATACTCTTTGGTGAGAGAAAAGAGAATTATTGCACTAAATCATGCAACTCGTTTAAAATAAATGCAATTTTATCACATAATGTATTAAATAGAGAAATAAAGATTCCCAACAAGTACCAAACTGCAACTCAAAATCTTCTCTAAATGCTTTCCAAGTTTCTGTAGATACACTTTAAGAAAATTTAGGAAGTCATTGTTAGTTTCAAGAATATTTCTAATACGAAAAAGTTATAGGGCCTTTAGCAATGTGTAATTTTACACATAAGGCATATGATACAAGCCATATATGGATAGATAAATGCCGGCATAATTTAAAAATATGTGTGTGTTATTCAAAGAATTAGCTCTTAATACTATAATATTTGTATTCCCCCAAAAAGACATGTTCGTTCTGCTAGCTATGGGCCAGGCCGGGCCGGTGCCTCATCACGGATAGGTTCTCCTAAAAAGCATGCCATCAAGCATTCAAAACCTCCACCCTATAATTTTGGGCATATAATTGGGCAGCTTCGCTCTAACTAAAGTTCACTTTGACTTGGACATTCTTTGCCTTCAGGGCCCGTCTGCTTACTTAGCTCGTAAGCAAAACCCCTTCACCAAATTACCTTGTCTTATATCTAATATGAGTTTATCTTTCCTTTTCTCTTTTTAAAAATTTAGGATTTAATATTTCTATTAATTCTCTGAATATGATAAATTTCCTTCCTTTCAACATAAAAGACGCCAGCAAAAGATCAACTACATATTCTCCACTCATATAAGCCTTACACAGTTAATCCATCATTCATTCCACTACAGTCACTAAAGCTTCTAGGACATCTGCCAACATACGTAAAGATATTCACCTAGCAGGAATTACTAAAAAAATTAAATTTGATCTTTTTAAAACTGTTGAATTCAAATATCTCAAGTTTAACCAAATAGTCCATACAAGAAAACGGGGAGTCAATAATAATTTTATTGCAGTTAAACTCTGAAACCCGGCCGGACTTGTTAATCAATCACAAAGCACTCGTTCCAATGCCAACCATATATTTAATTAAAAGCTAATCAGAAAAAATAATTCTGAGCACTTGATCTCACTAATTCGCCAAATTTATGGATGAAATGATTACCGCTGCCAAACCAGCACAGCCTCAAAGTAAATGGCCCTTAAAAGCTGTGAAAGCTCCGTTTACTTTTTTGACAGAAGAAAATTTATTTATAAGCACCTTATAACTTTTGCGTTAATATAGAATGATAGATGTCATATGATAGCTCAATGTCCCTTGCCATAATTACTGTCACTAGCGTAACAACACATAACATATTGTTATTTCAAACTAAAAGGTAACCAAAACTGAACTTTGGTGCGTACCTAAACCTTTCTTTTTCGCTTTTCCTTTTCTCAAAAGAATATACTTTTCAGATGTTGAAAAATATAAAATTTTTTTTGCAACCAGCAAAAGCGTGTGGCATATACTATAAAAAGAAAAAAGTTAGTAAAGCTAACTTTAAAAGGAGGTATCTAATAAAAGATCTCTCTCTCTCTCTCTCTCTCTTACTCACTCTCTCTCTCTCTCTTTCTCTCTCTTCTTTCTTGGTAGCTTAATCAAAATACAAGATTGTATGCATTGGTTAAAAGTAATGTAGTAACTCAATTTGAAATCTCTCATTTAAATTTTATTCATTTTCATTTATGTACTGACAAGGTCTTTCATTTGTTCATAATACACGTACAGTGGCTAAATAAATGATAATTTAATTAGTTATTTTTACCATTTTCTTCTTGTATTTTGTTATAAGTATAAGTATGATGATATTACTGAACAAAACAGCCAAAAAGATGAACATATTAATTTTTTAAGAAAATGTACTTCACTAATCAATAATATTTGTAAATAATACATTTTTTTATTGAAATTCATATACCCGTTCATACACAGCAAAAAAAAAATTTGTTTAAATCATTAACATCAATCATATGATTAGTTAGTCTTCATTATGGTTTGAACTTTACAATAAAACATTAAATAAGTTTGAAAAAGATTTTAGAGCTCGGATGATGTTCAAACTCAGCCCAAATATCCGTAGGTATGCTGGTTTGTTTGCAGAGAATTTCTATTGGTCATTCTAGTCAAGAAATCATGAGCCAAGAATTCCTTTTGCAAATTTTTAACGAGGAAAAAAATTTACTTTTTCATTTTTATTTCTTCTTTGGAATCTTTATCAATATCTGATGTCTGTAGATTGTTGTGTCACCGTAAAAAAATTATTGTATTTAAATAAGTACCACGAAAGTTTATATATTTACATATATGATATTTAAATTTTCCTATCACTTACATAGCACTCAATTATTTATATTTAGTACTGGAAGACAAAGATTACCTCACCAACATAAGGATGATGAGATTTCCCTCCATATCATGTACTTGGTTATCGCTCTCTCGTCAACTAAAAGGACTATTGTTAACCCTTGAATCTGTGGCAGCACTTCATGATTTTATGCATACAATATAAACTAGATTGAATCAATTTTATAGACATATTTTTGTGTAGGCATCATACAAATATGGTAGGTCTACACTGAAGGAATGATAATTCAAAACTGGACTTACTCAAAGAAGAACAGAGAAGACATTCTGGAAAGATGTAACTCAAAGTTTATGAGGCTACCTCGTGTACAACAAAGTTCATGGAATATGAAAAATCCAAATGATCAAACTAGCGAAGAAATGAAAAGGTTAATACTTCCTGTATCAACTCTTTTGTTTTGTTTTGTTTATTATTATTTTTTTTTTGGAGTCCATATTATAAAAACATCTTGGATAACCATCACAACACACATAAATATCAGCAACGATAATTACAACAAGCCTTTATCCCACTCAATGGAGTAGGGTACAAGAATTTTTTTCTTTATTGTGTCCTATTGAGTGTTATATTATCATTTAATTCTAATAAATTATGCTTGTTTTAATACATAAGGCCCAAGCCATTTTAGGTCAACCTCTACTTTTCTTAACAAAAGTCAAATAAAAAAAGTTAATCTCCAAACAGTGTCATTAGATAGTCGACGTTTAACATCACTTCTAGGGCAACTCACTCTATTCTTGTTTGTCACTGGCAGAATAAAATTGCTCCTTCATGGGCTTAATTGTGATTCTCACTCTGTTGTAGAACTCGTGCTCCATTTTCCGGATCATATATTTCACAACATATTTTAACAATTCAATTGATCATATTGAAAAGCAAATTAAGAGCGGGGTTGAAAAACCATCACAATTTATTTTAAATTTTAACATTGGCACATCCAAATTCTTTCTTCATTTCACCATATTTTAAAGTAGAGAGAAAGATAAAGGAAACTATTTAGACTTCATGAGAAAGATACAACAAAGCACAAATTTTATATATAAAAGGAAGTTCATACAACAATAATAAACAAACAACACTTATTTGAAATAATTTCTCAAAGCAAATCCGTAGCCTATCTTAGAAGATGTAGGAAGAAGAAATCTCTCACTTCTCTCCCTCTCCAATACTCTTAGAGAGTAACTCACACTTAAACTCACCACAAAAACTCAAAACTATAAAGAAAATAAATGACTAATGGTGTGAAATGACGTGGAAGGAAGTAAAGTGGCACGAAAGGGGATAAGAGATGCAAAGAGAGACCAAGAGCGAGCGGAGGAGTGCGAAGAGAGTCTTTTCTGATCAATTTCGGCTCTAAATAGAGCCTAAGGTTGATTTTCTAATAGGTGCATTCAAAAACTCTATAAAAAACGTCTAAATTTGTTGAATCATTTAGAATCTGGCTCTGCACCGACACTAGCACCTTCTATAATCTGGGTATGTATCAGGTCCAAATTCGTCCAAATTTATCCACTTTAACAAGCATGTCTTCTATAACCCCTTTTGGATAAATGATAGATTGATCAGTTAACTGAAGGGTTACAGTGGTGGGAGAAATATCAGTTAAACCTAACCTTCTAAATATAGATAGAGGCATCACATTAATGTTCGCTCCTAAATCACATAAAGTTTTTCCACATAATCTTTCTCCAAATACATAAGAAATTGTTAAGCTATAAGGATCTTTAAGTTTTTTAGGAAGCTTTTTCTGAAATGTAGCGCTGCACTCCTCACTTAGTGCAACTGTTTCATAATCTCTAAATTTCATTTTCTTATTTAGTATCTCCTTCATAAACTTTGCATAACTTGCCATCTGTTTCAAATCTTCATCGGATGAAATATTTATCGTTAACTTCCTAAGTACGTCCATGAACTTTGAAAATTGTTTATCTAACTCATGGTGTCTAAGTCTTTAAGGAAATGGAGGTGCTGGTCTTTCTAAATTGAATTTAGTTGGAGATATTAATATTTCTAGTTCCTTAGAAACATGTTCTTCGGGACTTTTATTTTTCTTTGTTTCTCTCACAACTCCTTTCACTTTTTTGACCACATCCTCTATCTCTCTTCCACTTCCTCTTCCACTTCTTAATTGGACAGCTTCTATTAGTTCATTATTTTTCTTTTTAGAGTTGATCTCAGTGTTGCTAGGAAGTGTTCCTTGGGGTCTATTGCAAAGTGAATTAGCAATTTGTCCAAGTTGATTCTCTATGTTTCTAATCGCAACATTTTGACCTTGCAATTAGTTTCCCATTTACAATACCACTTCTTCTGTAGACAACTTCTTATCCTCAAATAATTGATCATTGTTAGAGTCTGGTAAAGATGAAGGTTTATAATTTGTGTTCCTCTGATTATTCCAACTCCCATTAAGATTTGCATGATTATTTTCCCATTGTTGGTTTCCACCCCAAGTAGTATGATACCTGTTAAAATTAGAATGGTTCTTCCAACCTGGGTGGTAAAAGTTAGAATATGGGCTGCTTATGGTATTTAAAGTCTCATCTGATAAGTTAGAATTAATCATATGCCCTAATGAACTTTCCTCACTAACTAGAGTAAATTGAGGTTGGTTCATTCAAAATTTGTCCAACTTTATTGATATTGCAGCAACAGGAGATGCAAGAATTGCAATCGCATTTGTATCGTGAACACTGGCTACCTTTTCAGGATCTGCCCTTGTAGAGGGCCATTGAAATTCATTCGTAGCCATTTCTTCAATTAGCGCATATGCTTTATTAAATGGTTTTGACATTAATGATCCACCAGCGGCAGCGACAATTATAAACCTAAGAGATTCTACTAACCCATTGTAAAAAGTTTGAATGATTAACCAAACGAGCAGAGCATGGTGCAGAAACTTTCTTAGAAGTTCCTTAAATCTTTTCCAAGCTTCGTATATTGATTCCCCTTTATATTGACAAAATGAGATAATATCGTTTCTAACTTTAGTAGTCCTTGAAGGCGGAAAATACTTAGCTAAGAATTTCTGAGTTAACTCCTCCAATTTTTAATAGAGCTAGGTGCTAATGAGTATAACCACATTTTAGCCTTATCCCTTAGTAAGAAAGGAAAAAGCATTAGTCTAACAACATCGCCTGGCATGTCGTTATAACAAAATGTAGAGCAAAGTTTTAGAAAACTGGATAAGTGTAAATCGGGATCCTCCAAATGAGTTCCCCCAAACTAGTTGTTCTGTGTCAGTTGGATAATATCTGAATTTAATTCAAATGAGTCAGCTTCAATGACAAGGGTTTGTATACTTGAGTGAATTTCATCTGTTGTAGGATTTATATAATCCCTCAAATATTTATGATGATTTTTCAAGTTATTATTTTAAATTTTGTCCATTTCCATTTCTAGTTCTTCAAGTCCTTTCTTATTTTTGATTTTTTTATCTTTTTTCTGGCTCAAGATCATAAGGCACAAGTGCTGCAGATCCTTTATTTCGCATATGCAACACAAAAAAATACATTAATAATTAAACAAATAAAATTAAAGAT
>NEWO01000796.1:253977-269251 GCA_003013225.1 Phalaenopsis aphrodite | reverse complement strand
GTGTAAGGCCCCCACCACAGCATCCAATTCTCTACTCACACCATTTGAGAGATGAATAAGACCCCCACCATGGCATCCTACTCTCAATCTTCAAGGTCATCACCTAAATAGTGATTCTCGTCCTCTATAAGAATGTAAAATGTGATAAATAAAAGCACACTCGCCAATCCCCAATGAGAGTTCGTAATCCTCGATGTTGATAAGATATTTACTTGCTAATTCTCCATCCAAAACAAATAGCACACACAATTCTACACCTCCTTCTAGGTCTAATGACTTAGGAGTCTGTGTTGGTTTTGTTGGTCTCGTCATTCAACGCCAATACCGGCGGTGTGCTTGCCTAGCACACATGACCTATTGGGAGTCCATTTGTTGACCTCACTTTTGGTTGAGCTTTAGTTTTTACTCTTTAGTAGCCTAGGGTATAGCCATAAAACTTTCATGTTGATTATCCTAGAGAACTAGAAAAGGAACCCGCACCATAAGAAATTCTAAACTTTCCTTTGCTCAACTTGAAGTTCCACATGTTTGTCTTAACCTCTAGCACTTAGTAGGTGGGGTCACTATGATGAAGCTCAAGGAGCTCTCCCCAAGGATTGCTTGACCTGAGGGTTGACCCTAGGTGTTGGTATGGAGCTAGTTCACTCACTTTCACCACAATCACTCACAACCCTAAACTTAAAATTTCTTAACTTGTATCCCTTGATCCTTTGGGAGACTCATGTAGATGGTCACCTAAACCCACTAGCCCTAGGCTAGGGTTTAGATAAGACCAGTGCATAGAGGACCGAAATGAGGATTCCATTGGTCATAGGGTGGTTGGCACCCCAATTCTACCAAAAATATCCAACTTGGCCTTTTGCCCCAAATTCCCCCAAATTATCTAAATGCCCATGAAACCCTAACTTTGTCAAAATCCTCAAATTCACTCAAAATATTCAAATTTGTTCAAAAATATTTAAAAAATATTTTAAAATACCCAAATTGCCCAAAATGCCAAATTTACCAATATACCCCCAAAATTACAAAAATACCCTTGGCACCCCAAACTTTCCCAAAACCTCCAAAATCACTTCAAATATTTCTAAAACCAATTTGGATTGTCAAATTGAACCAAATTTGACCATTTTGATCAAACCCCCAAATTGTTAAAGGCCCAACTTTCCCAAATTTACCTCAAATGTCCAACAATTTGGCCCAAATTTCCCTCAATTTCACTTCTAAATTCAAACTCAAATTTTATATAACCAACCTAAACCAAATCTAAGCTTAATTGGCCCATTCTTTGAGCTTAATTTTGATCTAAGTCAAGCACCAATTTTGGCCCTATGACTTAATCCCACCAAATTAAACCCCATAGCCTACTCAATTTGCCAAAATTTATGTTGAAAACTCTTCATAACAATCCTACACATCAAAATTGACCTTAAATTAGCCTTGTTAAAGCCTCAATGGCATTCAATTTTAACTCAAGTCTAAAAATCCCCAAATTTGCCCTAAATTGGTTGTCCCAAAATTCCAACAAATTGATTGCCCTAGCCCCAAAATTGACACCCAATTTATGTTGAAAAATATTCATGATGTTTCTATAGACCATTTTCAATATCAATTTGGACTTAGGCCAACCTTAGCCCAAACTAGACCCAAGTCTAGCCCAACATGCCCCAATTTACCAAAATTCCAAAATCCTTCAAATTGAACCCTCAATTGAACTCAAAAGCATTTCAAGCCTTCACAAAAAATCTTTATTACAATCATATACACAATGTTGATCAATTAATTGGGCTCAAAGTCATGGCTAGCATAACCCAAACCCATCATTTGGCCATTTAAAATCACATTGAACCCATGCACCAAAATTGACCTAGCCATGTCAAATTGACCAAGGCAAGACTTCTACAGCCAAATTTTTGGTCTTGGTAACCAAGCTAGACTCACTTAACCCACCCTAGATGAGCCATGGACCAAAGGTCCCCTAAATCAAGGGATTTGTTTCCTAAATTTCTTAAGCTAAAGATATCTTTGCTAAAACCTATCACCATCCTAAATTAATTGTTGTGACAGATTTCTTTGAGGTTCCTGAGTCACCTAAGCACCTCCCCTGCCATTGCTGGCCAGCCTAGTCTTCGGAGCACCTCAAAATCGAGAGCCACCATACTTAAATCCTCACTCAATTGACCCATCTAAGTTTTCCAACTCCCATTGGCCAATTGCACCGCTTAGCACACCCCCTCAGCAAGCTTTTGCACCCAAAGCGAGGCCCTGAGCTCCCTTCTCTGACCATGGCTATAAAATGGCCTCTTCATGGCCAAAGTTTGGGTGCTAAAATTTCTCAAGAAGACCCTGTCCAATTGCTCCCACTGCGTCCTTGAGACCTCCTCAGTGCAATTTAACCACTTCTCTGCCCTTATTTCCCTTGTCGGAGATCAATTTTAGAGCTCAAATCCTTGCCAAAAATAGAACACTCTACCACAACTCCACACATAACCAAAATCAAATTAAACTTGTCCAAACCTTCACCACAGTAAGAGAAGAAGAGGCCCCATCAAAGCCCCCTCATAGAGAGCCTCTACCCTAGACATTAATTAACACCCAAATTTGGTCTTGATCGAATTTGGGTCTAGACATTTCACCGCAGCAAGAGGTTCAATCTCCAGCCTCCTTTAACATCCAAAAATGTGTCAAGCACCTCTGATTGAAGCCTCCTTTCTCAGAGCAAAGATATAAACCTCCCCACTGTCCCGAGTTTTTTTTTATTCTACACTTGCAAAGATCTAATTTCTTGCCATGTTAGAAGTATAAATAGCTTCGTCTAGGCTAGATGAGTCTTTCAAAACAAACCTGAGTCGATTTGGTTAAGTGTAGCTCGAGTTCTTAAGCTTAGAAGGTGGACGACATGTGTATCAAATGGACAAGTGTGATGAAGCCAGACAACACTTCAATACATAAAGCACAAGCCCAGTGAGTGCTGAGTCAGAAGGCAACGTCCAACCAGAGCATGCCACGCAAGCCTTCAGAGTCGTCGCATGTTGTCGTGGCGCCGCATGGTTTAAGTAGGAAAATAGGATTTAATTAATTCCAAAAATACCCCCTAACTTCAAAAATCCATATCTTTGTGTAGAAAAATCAGAAAAATAAAAGAAAAATATCCTAGTGCTAAGTGAAAATAGGAGAACAATGTGGAAATAGTTTGAGGTTTATTTTATGTATATTTTGTTTTTAATTAATTAAATACTATTTTGAGTATTTTGATTCTCCTTGCATTCAAATATTTCACCATGACATGCTATTTGGATCATCTGTAGCCTCTATCATGGGAGATCTACCGTGATTTTTCTAAAGTCAGAGGAGACCCTTATGTGGAGATATGTATTTTTCAAGTTTATGTCTATTATTTACATAAATTAATCATAGTAATTAGCTTGTTGTTTAGAAAAATCTAAGAAAATTTTGGTAGGTTCACTGTGACCAGAGAAACCTAGGAAAATTTGTCATGAGCTAAGTCATTAAGAACACACCTCATTTTCAAAAAAGCCTAAAACACAAAGGAAATTAATTTGGGAAAAATAAATATATAAATGAATTAATAGTAATTCTCCACTATAATTTAAAGTTTAGAGGACTCCCCATAAAAATTTCAAAATATTTGGAGTTCATTTGATAACCTAATTTAATTTTCTAAGTTAAAGGCCTCTTTTAACACTTAAAATAATCATAATAATTAAAATATAACTCAAAAAATTATAAAACTTGTTTTTGAGAGTTCTCTGTGATCATAGGAATTTTCTAAAACTAATATTATAATTAAAGTAAAAAAATTTCATTTTCAAGCATATTTTAAATATTTAAATAATGAAAAATTAATAAAATTCATGAAAATGTTCTAAATTGTTTCCTAAGCCCCTAGGAGCAAGTGAAATAATTTTTCTAATTTTCTAAGTTAAGATATTGAATTTTAAAGCTCAAAAATAATTTTTAAAGGCTAAAAATGGATTTTCCTTAATTTCTTACATAAATAATTCTAATAATTCAAAGAAAAATTAAAAAAATGTAAATTCTTTATTTTCGGGTTCCTTGACCCTCGAGAGATTTAATAAAATTGTAAAACCTAAATTTTAGCATTTAAAATATTTTATAATTAATTAATACTCCAAAATTTAAAATAATTTTAATAATTTTAAAAAACTTAAAAAGTCATGAAATTTTGTCCAAGTGGCTCTCTCATTTAATTCTACCTCCCATAAAATTTTCAAGTGATTAGGCTTTGCCTTGGTCAAGTTATTGAATTTTCTTTGAAAAATCCTATTTTTGCATGTAAATAACTATATAAACTAAATTAAATTTTGAAAAATCACCTTTTCTCCTTTGATGTATTAATTGACCCCTGAGTGAGGTAGGATAAAAATTTCAAAGTTGTTGGAATTAAATTTGATGAATTATGAAGTGATATAGCGTGAGGGGCAAATGTATAATATTGGAAATTTAGTCTTAATTAACATTTAGGCTTAATTCAAAAAAGGGAAATTGGCAATCTTTGATCTTAATTAACACATTCAGATGATTGAAATACAAGGAATTAATGGTGGAAACCAATATCATTTTTCTTAATTAAAGGATTAATTTGCAATTTTCTAAACTATTAAAAATTTAGAAGACTATTAAATTAAATGATCCTAGACTTAGGCGTATGATTTTGGATGTTAATAACTCAATCATTTAATCCCCATATTTGGTGTTCAAATGACATTCAAATGTTTTGATAATGAATTATTATGACTTAAAATTAAATTTCTTTCAAAAATTACTAATATATCCACCAAGGTTTTAAGGGCTTACAAGTGACCTAGGCTAAATTAAATTTGGTTAAATGAGGATTAGAAAAGTGAATATAACTAGAAATTGAACACCTTTAAAACACTAAAAGCCCAATTTGAAACTAAAATTGGCCAAGTGTCTTAATAACATTAAATTACCCCTTTAAGGGTCTTCACCCACATAATTCTCAAATTAAATGACAAATGATAATCTCCTTAATCTTATGGATAATTGAAATGTCAATATTCACTGAGCATTGGAGGTATTCATAGGATGAATTATTAAGCAACATAATAAGTTTAATTGAGTTCGAGACTTTCACCAGGCAGTGAGAGGGAAGCATGAATCTGCTTCTTTCTCTTGACCTTTTGGATACCTCGGTGGTCTACTAAACTTAGTATGTTTTGCTTAAAAAATCCTTCTTAATCAAATTAATGAGGGCTCACCAAGATATGATTTAGGATTTGGTACATCACCAGAAACTTATTTCCCTGCTTTACATAAAATGCTTTTATTACATAAATACTCTTTCATGCATTTTGAGTTTCAGTTGAAGATGACGGGAAGTCCATCCAGGTACACTTTTATTGTAATTTATTTTACCTGCATTTTTAGTTTCCTGTACTTTACTTTCCAGTATGTTGCTGTACTTACTCACCTGCAGGTATGAACGAAAACACAAACTTGCATGTTAAACAACGATGTCACCCTGCATGAAAATCAAAACTGCTATGATAGCCGCAAAACCCAAAACCAAAATCAAAACTAAAATCAACCTAGATAAAATTCACCACCACGACATTCAAAATATAAGACAACTCAAAATTTATCACAAACATCACAAAACCACAATTGCAACTAAATTAAGAAGTCCCTATCAGATGCTTGGGGATCCCTCGGAGGAGGTAACCTATGGTTGCTAACGAGGCTTCCTACAGTTTAAATGAAAGCATGGAGCTCAATCAGTTGAGTTTAGTAAATTCTTTTGAACTAAGTGAATCTAATATGAAATAGTGGTATCGGAATGAAGGAACCGTAGGATCCTAACTAGTGTCTCTCTAATCAACTTTAATATGACTCATAATATTTTAATGACCATAACTTTAGGGCCATTTGATTTCATATCATGACCTACACCTTAGAAAACTTGAACTCGTCACGACAAGGAGCTTGGAGCTAGCATTGTGGGTAGCACGACCATCTTCAATAGTAATACATGTCTACACCAGCTAAACCATTCCTTAGAATTAAACAACAAGTCATAAGATTTTGAGGTCGTTCACCTAGTGCTTCATAAATCCTCAACCTTTTTTTAGGCCTTTATGTAGCTCTGTTATACAATATAAGCCCTAACTCGTCTTAGGATTCTAAGATTTTCGATCGTCACGACCTAAACCCTCACATCTTCTAGGCTATTTGTGTGATTGTTTCACACAAATGTAAGCCCTAAAATAATAAAATTGGCAGGATGAAACTCTTAAATATTTCTCCTCAAAACTCAAGCAAAACATTAGGATAGACTGGGAAGTCACCGAGGTTCTCCTCTGGATCTATGATATCTTCTAGTTCTTTCTTCTTTGGATTCTATAACGAAATGTTCCAAACTTGAACTATTCCCCTTTCACTCCTCTTTGTTTGATTTCATTTGAACTCCTTAAAGATAATATTCCCTGATTTATTGAGAGTTTTCTTAGATGACTTTGTTCATTTAAGATGTAATTAATTATAGAGGCTTGCCCTTATAGGAAGCTTTTCTGAACTCAGCTTAATATAAACTTTATTTAAGTATTCATGTTAAATAGGGGAACTTGTTAGCAAATAAAACAGTTATGCAGATCAAATGGATGTCATATATTTCTTGGTTTATTTGATCGAGTCTCATCCTCAAGTCTTGTGTTAATCCTTTAGGATATATACAAGATTTGAGGTATAGTGCTTTTTCATTTAAACAATGAAAAATATGGGGTCGGCTTGATTTCATATTTTTCTAAACTAAACTATATATATATATATATATGTCTTTCTGAAGTGGGCGACTGGATTTTGATTTAGGCCACCAACAGTTTCTAACGAGAAACTCCTCCAACCAAAAATAATGCATACACTATCAAACCCCAAGCTATGATTTTTGTTGAATCTCAGAAGATCCTGGTGAATGATTTTAGGACAAAGTATGGCAAGTCCAATTTTTCTTTGAGGATGTCCAATAAATTTCAAAATATTCAAGGTGTGACCTTAAATCATTTTAAAGATCTCTTGAAATGTTCTGAGTTCATTTTAAACTTTTCAAAATGTCCCAATAATCATCCGAGGTTGAAGTGTGACTACCCCATTGCTCAGTCAAACTTTAAATTTAATTATCTTAAGGATATGATACGTGATTGTTCAGTTGATGTTTTGTTTAAGAGTTATGTGAATGAGTGCCCCTGAGGCAAGTCTTTAAGATTGTGGTGCCTGCAATTAGGGTTAGGCTTGTAGTGTTTAAAGATGTTAATCACCAATCTTATCATTTTCACAATCTAATCAAATTGAGTTTAGGAATCAAACCTAGGTCACTACCAAGCCTTGGTAATCATGATAGGTAAAATGGTTTGTATCAAAAATTTTAGTTTAAATGATGTGTATTCTTATCAAGTAATCAAATTATCCTTAACTTTGGGCTTAAGAAAGGTAAATTATCATCCTTCCTAGTTTTAGCCCCTTACTCAAGAAAAATTTTATCTTAATTGACTTCCAAATCATGAAGATTAGGAGAATTATGATTTTGATGATGTTGTGCAAGGGTGGTGACTGAGTTTCTACCTTTTAGTCCCATTGTATTTTAATCATCAAATCATGTTTATTAAGACCAGAATTACCCATTTTCCTTTGGTTAATCCTAAATTTTGAATCAAGCACCAAAGTATAAAGTGGTTGTTTTGCCCTTGGGGCACCTCACCTCATAACTCACTAAACACAACTCAAATGACATTGAGGACTTGAAGTGTCAAATCCATGCGGGAATTAAAGTATTAGAGGAGAAAATGTGGATTTCTTTTAATTTAATTTGATTATTTATTTAAATTAAGAAAATAATATTTTCAAAAGGTGATTTATTTAACTTCTCAAAATAAAGCTTTTATTTATGAGAAAATTATTAAGGGTTTTTTAGGTGAGAGAAATCCTTAGGTAAAATTTCATGATTTTTTTAATTAAATTTTTATTATTATTATTTTAATTTGGCTCAATTTTCATGATTTATTTAAGTGGAAATGGTGTTTTGATTAGAAAAATTATTTTTATATTTGTCTTAGACTCCTCTAAGTTAAGAAAACTCAAAGAACTAAAATTTGTATTTTTTTAAATTTATTTATTATAATTATTTTAGTAAGAAAATAAAAAATTTCGTTTTTTAAGTTTTTTAAAATTTATTTTGAACTTAGGAAAACTAGAAAAAATATTTTAATGAGTCCCATGTGATCAGAGAATAGTTAGGAACATTTTGGAATATTTTTTAATTTTTAGAATTTTTATTTTTTTTTAATTATTTAAAATTAAAAATGAGGCTAAAAAATTAAGTATTTTATTAAAAGTGATTTTTTATTTTTCCAAAGTAACACTAATCACAAGGAACTCAGAAAATCACTTTTTATAATTTTCCCAAGTGTGCTTAATTTATTATAATTATTTTTGTACAAAATACAAAGTTTCTTAGAAAATCAACTTTAGTGCTTACACAAAGCCAAATAATTTTGAAATTTTACAGTGGGTAGATATGATTTTTTTGAACAATGTGGAGTTGATTTTGTTAATCTATGATGTGTATTTAATTTACATATATTTAAAAAATGTATTCACATTTTACTAAGTATATAAATTTACAAAATGATTCAAAGCATCACAACATTTCTCCTAGACTTCTCTGACCATAAGAAACCTACTAAAATTATTCTCATAATTTTCCAAGTGATATATTGATTTATATAATTAAAATAAACCAAAATGGTCACCTTGGCTTGAAAATTAGGTTAGGAGCATAGAGATACCCTCTGACCTTAGAAAAATTAGAGAACATCCCCTATGTGATGAGGAATAAACCCTAAAAATCTTAAGCCATGGTGAACACTCCTTAGTCATGGAAAGTTAAAATACCTCAGAGGGTATTTTATTAATATAAAATCATATGTTTAGAAAATAATTTTTATTTTTGATCCACATTATTCTCCTCTGTTCACTGAGCAAGAAGATATTTTTATTTTATTTTTGTGATTTTTCTACACCAAGATATCAATTTTTGAAGTTAGCCGATTTAATTAAATAAAAAATAACCCTATTTTCCTACTTAAAGCACGTGGCGCCACGCAATCCTTGGCAGCTCTGAAGTCTCCACGTGGCTGCTCCCCATTTTGTGTTGCCTTCTGAGTCAGCGCCACATGGCCTGCACTTTATTTTAGGATCTCCCATCCGACTTCATCTCAACCCTCCATTTGATACATGCGCCATCCAACTGTCGCGAGTCTTCATCCCCGTCTGGTTCATTCCATGAGCCTTCCACCTTCTAAGCTTAAGAACTCGAGCTACACTTGACCAAATTAACTCGTGTTTGTTCCTATGGGCTTGTCCAGACTAGGCAAACACATCCATATGGTAAACATGCCATGAAATTAAACGTACATGAATGTAGAATTGAATGAAGCTCGAGATAAGGGGGAGTTTTATACCTTTGCTCTGAGAAGGGAAGCTTCAATCAGAGGTGCCCAACACGTTCATGGAGGTCTAAGGAGCTCAGGTATGGAGCCTCTAGTCATAGTGAATTATCTAAAGCAGACTTTGGTGAAGCTCGATTTCAAGCGTTGGTCAAAGTCAGGGGTAAAGGTTCTCTGTGATGAGGTTTTGATGGGGCTTCTTCTTCTCTCACAATGATGAAGGTTTGGGCAAGTTTAATTTGATTTTGATGCACTATGGAGGTGTAGTGGAGTTTGTCCTATTTTGGTCGGAATCGAATTCAAAAATTGAGCTCTGGCAATGGGAATTAGGCCAGGGAGGTGGTTGGGTTGCACTGAGGAGGTCTCAAGGATGTTGTGGGAGCAATTTTGCAGGGGTCTCCTTAAGAAATTTTCAGCACTTGGATTTGGCCGTGGAGGGGAGCTTTTATAGCCATGGCTAGAGAGTGGAGCTCAGGGAGTGGCCATGGGTACAAAAGCTTACTGAGGTGGTGAGCTAAGTGGCTTAATTGCCCAATGGGAGTGGGATAGCTCATATGAGTCAATTGGGTGAGGATTTAAGTATCGTTGTTCTCGGTTTTGTGGTGCTCTGGTGAATAGGCTGGTCGACAATGGCAGGGGAGGCGCTTAGGTTGCTCAACGACCTCAGAGGAATCTGTCACAACAATTAATTTGGGCTGGTGATAGGTTTGACAAAAATATCTTTGGCTTAAGCAATTTAGGAAACAAATCCCTTGATTTAGGGAACCTTTCGTCCATGGCTCATCTAAGGTGGGTTAAGTGTGTCTAGCTTGGTTACTAGGACCAAAAGTTGGTTGTAGAAGTCTTACCTTGATCAATTTGATATGACTAGGTCAATTTTGGTGCATGGGTCCAATGTGGGTGCAAATGACTAAAGGATGGGTTTGGGTTAGGCTAGTGATATGACTTTTTGTTGCGATAGATTGTGTAAAATTTAATTAAATATAATCAATTAATATTCAGATTCTAGGCCCTAAACCCTAAACCCTAAACCCTAAACCCTAAATACTAATATATTAACTATGTTATCAAGTAATAATAGAACCATACTTAATTATGCTGAGTGGCTTAATTGGCTTAATTGCCTAAACCCTATGTTCCCTCTATATTAAATATATCAACAATATGTATTATTATCAAGTAATAATGGACTTTCTATTTAAGCCCCAAGTATCGATCCTATGGGGAAGGTTTAAATTGGAAATGACAAATTTGTTAGGAAATTCACAGAAAGTCAATTGAAATCACTGTCACTAATTTCAATTGTTGAGATGTAATCAAAATTAAATGTCTAAACTATTATCAAATCAAATATGCAAAATTTAAAACAGTAAATACTAATATATTAACTATGTTTATGTAATGGAGATTCTTATGTGAAAAAAAATATCATTCCCACTACAATGAGGCTATGGTAAAATGAGATGAGATAAATGTTCATAATATGTATTATGCCAAATAAAAGCAATTTTAATTCTCTACCCTGATACAGTGCATAGAAAATCATTGGTTAATCTCAGGGTTTAGTCCTTAAATCCATGGCTAGTCTAGGAGGATATCGGCTCCTATTCTAGAGCTCCCACTTCCCTTCACCTGAAGACAAGCTCTCTCTTCAGTTTTTAAACACAAAGACTGAATTGAAGATTTTAGTCTGTCACCCTAAAAGTTCTCCAATTCTACACCAAACAAAAAATATTTCCCAATTTATTTGCTCTTAATTCCATAAACAAAGTTCTCCTTCATGGAATCAAATGTGATCCTTACTCTTTTGTAGAACTCACACTCCATTTCCCGGATCATATGTTTCACAACACATTTTAACAATTCAATTGGTCAGACTGAAAATTGAACTAAGTTCAGAGTTAAAAAATCATTATAATTTATTTTACAATTTAATATTGGCACATTCATATTATCTCTTCATTTCACCATATCTCAGAGTACGGAGAAAGATAGAGGGAACTGCTCAGACTTCATGAGAAAGAAATAACAAAACATAAATTTAATATATAAAATAAATTTCATACAAAATTAATAAACAAATAATACTTATCTGAAAGCTTTTCTCAAAGCAAATCCTTTGTAGTCTTTCCTTAGAAATGCAGGAAGAAGATATCTCTCACTTTTCTCCTTCTCCAACACTCTTACAGAAAGTTTCACACTAAATCTCACCACAAAAACTCTAAACTATGAAAACAAAATCACTAATTGACTCCAATACAAAAGTGGAATGGAATGATGTAGTGCAAAAAAGAAAGTAGAGGAGTGAAAAACGTAGAGGAGCCCATTTTCTGATGAAATTCGGCCCCAAATAGAGCCCAAGGTCGGTTCTCCAAGAGTGGCCTCCAATAACTCTTCAAAAAGTCGTCCAAATACATCGAACCTTCTAGAAACGGGGTTTGCACCGCCTTTGGCGCCATCAGTGCTGAGCAAAAAATCTCTGCGTTAATTTATTTTGCGCCGTCGGTGCTGCCCTCGGCATTGCCAGTGCTGAGCATTTCTTCAAAAACGTCATTTTGACTCCAAATTTCATTCTTCTTTCTTTCTTTTTGCTTTAAGCCCTAAAAATCAATAACCTGCAAGAAAACATCAAAATGCCTTCCATTAAAGTGTAATATCATCAAAAATATGTATAAAATATGGGTCTAAAATGCATATATTTTTGGTGTATCAAAATCCCCCAAACTTACATGTTACTTGTCCTCAAGTAACTCCTTTACTACATAAAAAATATGACTTATGATAAAGATCTTAACTTTTAGACTTCCATATTTTAGTTTTGCAAATACAATAGTATAACTTAAGAAAACTTCAAAATAACTCCAGTTAATACTAAAGGTGTAAAGATATTCAATAATTAAGTCTAAGGTTTCTGATCCTCTATTTCTTTCAAGAAAAATTGCAATTTGTTATATTAATGTCACTTAGCAAATTCATATGAAAAAAAAAACTTCATAAAACTTTATTAATAATTAAGTTAACATTCAATTTTTTAATTAGGCATCTCCTCAAGCTTCTCTCCATATATATTTTTTCTTTTTTTTCTTTTCTTTTTAGAATCATTTTTAATCCCCTTTTTCTTTTCTTTCTTTCTTTTCTTCTCTCTCTCTTTTTTTTATATGTTAGGATTACTATATCTGGATAGCCTTTATTGATTTTGAACATCACTATCTTCTTCTTAAAGTTAAAAACTTTTACATATCTTCACTTAACAAATTTATATTAACTTAAAGATTTCATAAAGTTTCATTCTTTTCTTTTTACATGAATCTTTTAAGATTTTTAATACTTCAAAAATACAAATTTCCTTTACTAAAAATAGAAAAACATAGTCTTATTCTCTTTTACCAAATATCTTAGCCCCTAGAATTAACCTTTATTATTGAAAATGTTTACTTAAATTTGCCATATATTTAGAAACATAAATATACTTATCCAAAGTTAACCTCTAATTCTAAAGGTCATATTAAATTTGAAATTTTAAAAATATAATTAAGTGAGGGCAAATAAAATTAAGTTCTTTCTCTCTTTCTAAAAATAATTTTTTTTCTTCTCCCCCGCCCCCCAAACTTTAATTTTTAAATGAATTTTACATGAAGAGCTTTAAAAATGAAGGGTAAAAGAAAGCATTAAATACATAAAAAAAATTTATACCTGTTGGAGATTCTAATTTTTTAACATAAATTTTGAAAATACTGCAGGTGCTAAAATGAAAACTACAAGGCTAAAAACATTAAATTGCACATAATACATATAAAATTTGCTGAGAAAGAGCTAATCACAAAATAGAACAAAATGCTGAAAATAACAACAGAACTAAACTAAATTCTAAAAATGAAAATAGTTTTCCATATTACAGTTTCACATAACATCACAACACAAACAATGCAATCACACAGTACAAACACAAACAAACAAACAAAATAGATCACCAATCATCATCTTCGTCATCATCGATATCTAACTTTTGATGCTGATATGGAGTATAAGTAGGGTGAATAGGAATTGAACTATATGGTCACCTCTCATGTATCTCACTAAAGCATCATCATAAGCAACATCATACTCAACTTTCTGGAGAATCAGATCATCAGTGTGAGCATTTCTGGCCTTTATATTCTGCATCCTATGATCCATCCTCAAAATATCTCCCTGTTGTATCATCATCTGATCCAACAACTCCCTGTTGTTGGGGTCACTTGAAGTAGGCTCACTAGGGGTTCTAAAAGTAGAAGGAATATCCCTAGCCAGTCTTCCAGATCTTCAATCAACATGGGACTCATAAGTCTTGATGTTCACAGGCTCAATGGGTCTCTGAGGCTCAATCCTCTCCTCACTAGGTTTGAAATCAACCTCTGCATGCTCACAAAGTGTGTAAATTAGAGCAAGGTGTGTCAATCCACCAGTGGTATCTCCCAGAGCAATAGATCAAATATTCATATAAATGATAGAGCCTACATTTATATCCATCACTTGTTGAATACAGTAGTTTAGAATGGCTCTATCCTTGGTCACTTCACTATGATGATTCGTTGGAATCATCCTCCCAGAAATAAAATAGTGTCAAACCTTATATACTACATTTAACATAGAAAAGGGAAAGTTAACTTTAACTCCCTTTTTTATTTTCTAAGCCCCTTTCTCACTAGTCAAAAAGAAATAACTTCATCTAAAGCCTAATCTGTAATAGAAAAGAATGATACTGACATCTATACACATATTTTATAGAATAAAACTCATTTATTTTCTTTGGAGCAAATTTTACCCTTTTTTCACGAACAAATACATAATCATCAGAAGCTTCAAGAAGGTTGGCATAAAATTCCATTACAATCCGAGCTATCGCATTGACAGTAAAATATTTTCTTTTGCTCGATCTAGGTGCTATAAAAAATTTAGAAAATTTTGAAAAATCTGAATAAATTTTAAAAATCAAAATGTAAAACATTTTAAACTTCAAATCACTAAATAAGAGTTCATCATCAAAGGATTTTCTAAAAAATTTCTCAAAAAATTTCCATATTTTTGAATCCATGAAATGTGAGATAAATCGTTGGTGAAAATAAAAAAAATTTTGGTTTAAAGTGTAGCTCTTATTTATAGAAGATGAAATCCGAATTCTTTTGGCCTTTAAATCGCCTCAAATATGACCAAAATCAAGCCCTAGCTGCCCAAACCGAAGGTTGAAGATGACTTAAGTGTACAAATTGTGGCTACAGTAAAAAATGCAAATTTTTAGAGGTTAAAATCTGTTGTATCATCGAGGGCGCTGTCAGCGCCGATTCCAGCGCCGTCGGTGCTAAAAGCCCCAAAATTTCATATTTTGATTTTTCTTAATTTTCAATTTCTTATCGACTTACTCCAAAATTTTTTTAGTGCTTTAAACACAATTTTTTTCTAACAATAATTCACAAAACAAAATATTTCACCAACATGAATTTTCACAAATAACAATAAACTAACTTTTATTATGAAAGTAGACTTTTTACAAACACAATTTTTAATTACACAATCACACATATTAAATAAACTAATTATAAATCAGCATTGATATCAAGACAACACTAAACTCTGTCACAAAACTATACACACAATTAAAGTTCAGAATTCTAAAGCAAAAAGAAATAAAAAAAAACAAACCAAATTAAATCCACACAATTACACTATATATATATATATATATATATATATATATATATATATATATATATATATATATATATATATATATATAT
>NEWO01000796.1:177058-214629 GCA_003013225.1 Phalaenopsis aphrodite | reverse complement strand
GTCAACAATTTTGGGTTTCAGGGTTGTGAGTGGATGTAGATGATAGTGAGTGTAAGGGAGTTTCCTAGCTCAAGACCAACACCTAGAATCAGCCCTAAGGTCAAACAGTCCTATGGGGCTCTCCTTAAGGTCCTCCATTCTGACCCCACCTACTAATTGCTAGAGGTTAGGACCAATATGTGGAACTTCAAGTTGAGCAGAGAAGAGTTTAAAATTTCTAATCGTGAGGGTTCCTTTCTAATTTTCTAGGAATGGTCAACAGGAAAGTCTTATGGCTAGACCCTAAGCTACTAAAGATGGAAAACTAAACCTCAACCAAAAGTGAGGTCAACAACTTTTAAATTAATGCATTTACCTTTCAGTACTTCCTGTCTTGAGCTTGCATGTTAAACAACGATGTCACCCTACATGAAAACTAAAACTACTAGGATAGCCGTAAAACCAAAACTGAAACTAAAATTAATCAAGATAAAATTCACTGCCACAACATTCAAAATATAAGACAACTCAAAATTTAATCACGAACATCACAAAAAAACAACAATTGCAACTAAATTAAGACGTCTCTATCGGATGATCGGGAATCCCTCGGAGGAGGTAACCTATAGTTCCTAGCGAGACTTCCCACAGTCTAAATGAAAGTATGAAACTCATTAAGTTGAGTTTAGTAAATTCATTTGGACTAAGTGAATCCAGTAGAAAATAGTTGTACAGGAAAGAGGGAACCATAGGATCCTAACCGGTGTCGCTCTAATCAACTTTAATATGCCCCATAATATTTAAAGAACCATAACCATAGGGATATCTGATTTGACACTATAACTTGACACATTAGAAAACTTAAACTCGTCACGACGAGGAGCTTGGAGCTAACACTGTGGGCAGCACGACCATCTTCAACAACAAGAGGATCTACAACAATATAACTTTCCTTAGAATTAAACAACAAACCATAGGATTTCGAGGTTGTCTGCTTACTGCAACATAAATTCTCAACTCATATTTAGGCCTTTGTACAACTCTGTTGCACAATCTAAGCCCTAACTCATCTTAAGATTTTGAGGTTGTCATTCATTGCGACCTAAATCCTCACATCTTCCAGGCTATTTGTGTGATCGTTTCACACGAATGTAAGACATAACAAATAATATTGACAAGATGAAACCTTTAAATATTCCTCCTCAAAATCGAAGCCAAACAATAGGATAGACTCGGAGGTCATCGAGGTTCACCTCTGGATCTATGACACCCCTAGTTCTTCCTTCTTTGGATTCCACAATAAATGTTCCAAATTGAGTCATTCCCATTTCACACCTCTTTGTCCGATCTTGTTGAAAAATCTTATCCTTTTGACCACTTTGAAGATAATATTCCTGATTTTTATCGAGAGTTTTCTTAGGTGACTTCGGTTATCTAAGATGTAATTAACAATAGGGGCTTGCCCTTATAAGAAACTTTTTCGAAACCATCTTAATATAAACCCTATTTAATTCTTTGTATTAAATTGTAGAACTTTTCGACAAATAAAATGGTTTCACAGACCAAACCGATGTCATATATTTCTTAGTTTGTTTGATCGAGTCTCATCCTCAAGTCTTGAGTTTATCTTTTGGGATAAATACGAGATTTGAGGTATAGCGCTCTTTCATTTAAACTATGAAAGATATGAGATCAGTTTGATTTCATATTTTTCTAAATATATATATGTAAATTAAATGCCTTTCCAAAGTGGACGACTAGATTTTGCTTCTGGAGGCCAACAGTTTCCAACGGGCAACTCCTCAACTTTTTTAGTGCCGCCACCAGATTACGAACATTGTGGCTAGGTGTATGTATGAAAATAGGAACTTATTCTTGTATGCACACATAGCTTGTATCAACAAGCAATCTTCTTGTTCACAATAAGTTACATAACTTGAAAAAAAAATCTTTTCTTATTTGCACCATGTTTACCCAATCAAAACCATAACTAAGATATAGTGTAGAGAGATATACATAACGTGGGATATCTTGTTCAAGATTATAATTTCTTCTTTGAATTCCAGGGTCATCTAATAATAAGTGCATATTACTCGCTTGAGTAGCGAAAATTGCATGAACAGTTGATTTATATTACTTGTTGAAGTTTGACATGTTTTTAAAATCAGACAACTCATCTTAATTATTTTCTAGCCTTCATCTGTTTCTACAATAAATGAATATACACAATCAAATTAGTAGATATATTTAAATATTCTATACTAAGGTAAACCATAAAGTTCTTGAAATTTGATTCACCAACACCTATCAAATATTTTAACATATTAATTTTGCAGGAAAGCATAATTATGCCATTTATTATCCTAATTGTAAGGAAACCTACATTAATTACAATCATCATAATTTATAAGCATAAACGGAGACCTTCATTAAAGATAAAAAAAAAATCACAAGAACAAAAGAAGAAGCAAACACAGAGAATGAAAAATATAAAGTTTTGTAATGAGAAAACCTTAGTTTCACCAAGTATAAAACAAAAGTAAACATATATTTGAGGGAATAATTACTTGAAGAACCTTAAGGCTTCGTTCCTTCTATTTGCAGCTAGAAGTCTAAATTTAACTTTCATGTCTCACTTACACAAATTATCATTTCAATCTGATGTGGGGATTAGGATCAAGTACAAAAAAAAGGGAGAATTTACTACGTTTTACAGCTAAAATTTTAAGATTTTATAGCTATTCAAATACTAAGGGTGGTTGAGTTTCACTCATAAGAAAATGATAATTATACCTTTGCATAACTTTAAAACAGTAGAAAACTAACTTAATTCAAACATGTTAATAAGTTGACCGAAGTCTTAAAGATTATATAACTATTTTTTTCTAATTTAAGTGATTGACATTATTAATACCAAAGAAATCGATTGAAAAATCTTCTAAACATGAAAAAAAATTATTCTGAAGTGTTTATATAGAACAAACTTTGAATTATTTCTCAATAACTACAAAAAATTACTTATTACTTTGGGATAGCAAGATTTAAGCTAAAAATCATGCCAAACAGTGAATTTACATACACAACATTTTTTATGTCATTATAAGCAAATCCCTTTTTTATGGTTGTTGTGGTGTGAAAAATAACTAACAAAAAGCAGACCCTATCTACTTTTAGAAGAAGTTACATACATAGCACTTAAGACTCCCATTATTACATATCAAACACATTAAATTATTATTTATTTGTATAATACTAAAGATTATTTAATCTCTCAAGGTTAGACATTGATAAACTCCTTTAGAAATGATAGTCTCTTTCTTAAATTTGTCTTTTTCTTTTTTGAACAAACTATTTTTATCGAGGGCTTGAGATAAGTGAAAAAATGAAAATTTTTTACCTGTGACAAGTTTAGAGCACATTAAATGGATTCTTAAGATGACAACAAAGCCAACTTTTAATAGTACATGTTCTAAAATCTCAATTTTCCAAAGCTTGGACTTAGAAATTTCTTTGGAAGATAGATTTGCGAGATTTATAGGAGTTGAAATGCGAGAGGCATGTGAGATGAAGGGACAGAAAAAAATTGATTTACATTTCTCAACGGTTTCTGGTAGGCAGGAGCCAGAGGAGAAGAAAGAAGGAAGTTTGGAGGTCCACACACACTGCGATACCTTCACAATTATGTGTATCGCGAGGGTTTTGTGCACCATGGAGGAAGAGGAAGGTTGGCAAGGGTTTCACGCGAAACTAAGTGAGTGGAAGCTTATGGAGCGCACGTGAAAGGATAGTTGTGGTAAATGAGTGAGGGCGAAGAGTATGCTATAAATAAGTTTTTCGCTCGATTTCAGGCCAGTTATTCTTACAGAGTTTTTTTGCCAATTCTCAAATTTTATAGATCCGCTGAATTTTCTTTTCCTTTGAGTCTTTTAATTACCAAAAAAAACAAAAATGTAAAAATTCTTTTATTTATTGCACTATACATCTATTTTACATATAACCAATAACCCCTAAGAGAAATTAAGGCCTTATTTGTATAAACTTTTTTGTATTTCTCTTGAGCTTCTCATTAAAATGGTTAGAAAATGTTTAAATCACATATTGTGGATTCAAATCTAGTTCATTCCTAAACTTGTTACCATATAACTAAGTAAAAAAATGTAGTCCACATCTAGTTAGAGCCTATATTTTGAACCTAGGGTTCAGACAACCTATCAAATCTCGGGATTGAGTATTTCATTCGGGTGGTGGGTAAGGAGAGATAGGGTGAGAGCGCAAGCAATGAAATGAATAAGAGAGGCAACATAACTTCCATTAAAAAAAATTAAAATTCATCTTATTCATTAAGTGTAATGAAATAATCAAACATGAGCTGAGGATCAAGCTGTTTGCATCAAAGTTTTTGTTAAGAGAAAATTTACAATTACAACAACGTAACAATGATGATTATTTTACCATTCAAAAAACAAAAATATTTTGTTAAGAAAAATACTTGAACAAATATATATATATAAAAAAAAACAAATGATAGACATGTATAGATTCTATCATCCTTTATATTTTATATGGGCTATTTTAATTTCTAAAATATCATGTTTTTAAATTAAAATTAAAGAAAGCATAATCCAAAATTATGTATTAAAAAAATAATCCAAAAATATGTATTGAAAAAATAAAATCTCGAAATTATTTGTTATATATGTATCCAAATTCATGCATGATTACGTTGTATACTTTTAGAATATTTATAATTTTTTGGCGGTTGTAAAGCTTCCACCGGTGACGGTCTCTCCTTGTTCAGATAACAAGATGTACTCCCCGCGGGTTGAATCAATGGGTGATCTGCACTGTTTGAGCAATCGGAAATAATCTCCAGCAGCTTAAAAAAGGTACGAAGAACAATGGTCATTCAAGCGTTACCCCAGGCCTCGGCGGCGACGGGTTGGCCTTGTAGCCTCACCAATCTACGTTTAGGGCAATACCAGCCACTGCAAACCCCAAAGTCCTCTTTCGCTAGAGACTCGCCGGTTCCTTTAAACTGTTCGCTGGGCCGCTTGAGGCTCTTGTTCGTGCCCAGAGCTGCGGATTCTACGCCGCCCGCGTCGGCTTCCTCCGCTTCATTGGACAAAACCATTGTTCCAGATGAAGGCTTCTCAATATCCAAGGTTTTGCTTATTCTTACCATCGTAGCCTTTATCCTTGACGTCAGAGATCTCGTCGTTTTTTCAAATAGCTTCATATTCTTTGGCATCTTCCAAGGGGGCTGCTTGGTCGCAGCTCAGCAAAAAAGAGGAACCTAGATTTTACACGCCCTTGCTACTTCATTTATATTTATTAGTTTGCAGTTGTTATAGGCTTCAATTATTGCTCATGATAAAATCATTAACTGTCTTACTATAGTGCTGCACAAACCTCTGTATATGTGAATACATCCCACAATTATTGTATTTTTTTCTTGCACTTTACTTTTATGAAACATGTCATATCACAAGTCAGTGTGAAGTAGCATATTTCTTATATATTATATCTTTGAAAAATTTGGTATGCTTATGCGCGACAATGTGTAGGTCGGTGAAATCCTTTTGGATAGTGGTTAGCCGGGTTGACAGACCTATAGATTGATGACTCTACAGGAAATCGTTAGGTTTCCTTGAGTTAATTTTGTTTTTCCTAACTTCATGATGTCTATTAAAACCGAATATATAAATATAAATTAAATTTAAATTGAATAAACCACTAAGTTATTCACTTTTATGATTTTATTTGATTGGAAATTAATCCCATGTGATTATAATTGAGCATATTGATATTTTGCACTCCTGTGATTTTCTAATTTTATAAATGCATAACTATCTTTTTTTATTGTTCATAATACATGTCTTATTTTCATTCATGCTTTAATAAATAATTGTTATGTATTGAATTTATTTTGTTAAACTTACAGGTTGAAATTTCTTTATGATAGTTTCTAATCAAATGCCAACAGGATTGTCTCTACTGGAGCAGATTTTTTAGTTTTAAATTTTTTATTTTTGGTATTTTTAGTGTTTGCTTTAGTTATTATACTTTTTTTTATGTATTAGTAGTTGTTATCTATTTTTCTTTCAATTTTGATTCAGTCAGTTTTTTGCCTTTCTTTCAAATTTATCAGTGGATTATTAATTATAAAATAAAAGTTGTAATTTCTTGTTTATTTATATTATTATTTGCATATAATATTTCTTTGAAAGTATAAAATATATTCAATTGATTTTATCTTTTTTTGTGTTGTGAGAGTATATCGCCTTCCAGACTCATGGTGTCACAGAGTGGTATCAAAACCTATATTTTATATTTAACATTCTGACTTTGTCTTTCATATCCATTGCCTTCTTAGGAATGGGCAGGGGATAGTTTGATTTTTTTAGTCAGTTATTTAGATGTTTTGATTTCATGTATATTTTAATTTTTGGAAAGACTTCGAAAAGAGGAGGTGTTGTAGCCACACATGCAACGAGAGTCTGGAGAGCTACTATAAAATTGGTACCTATCCCTAGGGTCTTCGCTCCTTTAGTCGTCGTTGTGCTGATCTCGCTCATTCCACTGAGACTATTGGAGTGCCAAATATTAACATAACGACTCTCATGGAGGTGTTGACATAATATGTACCTCGGTGTTATAAGTTAGTTTTGTAGCTTAAATTGCCCAAGAAGTTCAGACTATTCAGTAAGCGGCACAACTGACGCCACATGTAGCTCAACTCGTACTACCAGTTGCCACTGTGGAGGCTCAACCTAATCAAATTGTGGTGATGACCAATGAGAGTATCATGGATCAAGTGATTGAGTAGTTTCTGAAGACACCCTCCTACCTTAACGACCCGATGGAACTAATCGAGTTTGGCCCACGACTTCATGATTTCAAGAAGAGATTTTGAGGAATAAAGTGCTCTAAAGAGTCATAAGATGGACATTGTGAAATTTCAATTGCCACACCGCCAGAACACATTGGGACTAGATACAGTAATTTCTTGGACAAATTTTGAGACTGTTTCTGAAGCAATATTTTACCATGACGGATCAAGCCAAGCTTATGAATGACTTAAGAAAACTGGAGCAAGGAATGAAAACTATGCGAGAGTACAAGATGCATTTTGTCAGGATCTTCAATTTCATTCCATTGATTAACAAACATGAAAACTAGATGATCTACAACCTATTTGTTGGCTTGAGAGAGGACATTTGGAGGGGTTTATTGGCTGTCAAATGTATGACTTATAGAGTTGGTGGACTCGATTCAAACTATTCACGCGGAGATAGAGATTAATGCTTGCATAAAAAAACATGTTGAAAAGCTAAAGAATTTAGATACACAAGCAAATGATAGTTCTCAGAAGAAACAACATCAAAATCATCAGGCACAGAAGTTGAAAACAAATATTCATTGTGTTCATTATGGGAAATAATATTTTGGAACTTGTAACCTGTTCATTGATAAATGTTTCAACTGTTATAATACCGACCGTAAAGCCAAGGATTATCCCATCAAAGGTCCAGGTTAGCCGCAAGTGATCACCAACTAGTAAAACAATTCCAAGCATCAACACAAGAATGAGTGGCAAAGATCTAATGGAGGTCAATATTAGAAGCAGCATGGGAAGGGTCAAGCAAAGCAAAATTATTTTCAATCTAAGCAACAACCGCAACAAGTGATGGTATCCCAACCATATCGGTCATGTCCTCTTGCATCATAGTACTAACAGTACTAGCAACTAACTTCAATGTATCAACACTTTCCAATGGCACAATACCAACCTCCGTGTCCTCAGACACAAGAGCAGCCTAGGCAAGCGATTTCTCCTCAAACTTTTTTTATGACACAGGAAGAAGCTTGTGAAGCTCCTGATGTGGTGACGTATATTATTCTATTTTAAAGCACCCGACAAAAGTATTGTTTCACCACGGGGAATTACATTCATTTATATCAAACAAATTTGCATCTAGTGCATCGATTTCTTCATTACAATCACATTTATCCATAACCATGTCATCTTGCTCATCTACGATCGTTACTGAGTGTGTTCATAATTGTGACATTATCATCAATGACATGAATATGTCTGCTACACTTATAGTATTCCCACTAGCTGAGTTTATTACAATTTTTGGTATGGGATGGCTATATACTTATCATGCTATTTTAGATTGTTGTAAGAGATGAGTAAATTTTTGTATACCTAGCTCAATTCATTCTAATTTCAAGGGTAATATAGAAACTCTTTTTTGTAGAATATCAACAATTAAGGCTTGCAAGTTGATCTCCCATGGGCGTTCTAATTACCTACCTCACGTGTTGGATTCCAACTAATCCAATGCTAACACAGATAGTGTTTCTGTGGTTTGAGAATTTGCTAATGTATTTTCTAAAGAATTGTCTGGCTTACCAATGGATCGCGAGATCGATTTTGCCAAAAACATTCTTTCGGGAAACAGTCCTATTTGTAAAGCACCATATCAGATGGTCGTAATGGAACTCAAGGATATCAAGGTTCAATCGCATGAGTTGTTCAATAAAGGATTCATTTGATCCAACGTTTTAGCTAAGGGAGCACCATGTCACGGACAAATAGTCCCACATCGGCTAGGTGTAGGGCCGAAAAGCAGTATTTTAATCCTGGGCTGTCCACCTCTCTTAAGGGCTCTTTTGGGAGGTGCAAGTGGTATCAAAACAGATTACTGCTTGCCAGGTGTGTGGACTCTCCATGGTCCAGTGAGACCCTCGGTGGAGCCGATCCGTGACGAGGGCGTCACGTAATTGGGTGGAGGAGAATGTCACGGACAAATAGTCCCACATCGGCTAGGTGTAGGGCCGAAAAGCAGTATTTTAATCCTGGGCTGCCCACCTCTCTTAAGGGCTCTTTTGGGAGGTGACAACCAGCTCTGTTCGTGATGAAGAGAGATGAAAGCATGCAATTGTGCATCAATTGCAAAATATTGAATAAGGTGACCATGAAGAATAAGTATCCACTGTCTTGTATAGATGATCTATTCGACCAACTACAAGGTTCTTCTATACTTTTCAAGTTCAAACTTCGATTTGGCTGTTATCAGCTGATGATTAAGAATGTAGATGTTTCGTAGACTTTCATTCAATCTTGGTATTGGCATTATGAGTCCTTACTGATGCCATTTGGTTTAATTGCCCTGCTGCCTTTATGGACTTAATAAATAGTCTTCAAACTTGATCAGTTTATCATCATCTTCATCGATGATATTTTGTTTTACTCCAAGGATGAAGCGGAGCATGCCCAACATCACAGAGTAGCACTGAATGTTCTTTGAGAGAACAAATTATATATCAAATTATCTAAGTATGAATTTTGGCTTCGAGAAGTTACATTTCTGGGTCATATTATTAGCGGAGTTGAATTTTTATGGATCTTACAAAGATTAGGCAATAATGAATTGGTTGAGGCCAAGCGCTGTCATTGAGATTCATAGATTCATTGGATTAGTTAAATATTATTAGATATTTGTTGAAGATTTCTCTTGTATTGTTGTGCTTCTGTCAGGATTGACTTGAAAGACTGTCAAGTTTGAATGGTCTGATTACTGTGAGCAGAGTTTTCAGAAACTCAAGAATTATTTGTGACAATCCCAATTCTTACTATTCATTCTGACAAAAATGAATTTCAGATTCTACAATGATGCTTCACATCAAAGTTTAGGATGTGTTCTAATGCAGCATGGTAGATTTGTAGTTTATGCTATTAGACAATGTAACGTGCACAAGAGAAATTGCCCTACTCATGACTTGAAGTTAGTTGCAGTTATATCTGCAATAAAGTCTTGGAAGCACCGTCTTTATGGCGTTCGTTGTGATGTCTTATCGATCATAAGAGATTAAAATACATTTTCACTTGGATAGAGTTAAACTTATGACAAAGGCGATGACTCAAGATGAGGAAGGATTATGATTTGTAGATGCAGTACCACCCTAATAAGGTGAATATGGATACAAATGCTTTAAGCAAAAAAAAATTGATGTATGCAGCTTGAATGATCACTCAAGAGCACCAGTTAGCATGAGATATGGACCGACTTCAGCTCGAGATAGTACTGACAGGAGCAAATTTTATCATGTGTCAACTATCAGGTCAACTTGCACTCGTGAATCATATCTGTGCAGCTCAGATGATGGATGCTGACTTATTACAGTTTAGAGAGCAAGCTCATAATGGATTGAAGCTCGAGTTCAATATGATTCCAGATGACACTTGGGCGATTCGATGTGTCCCAGATCAGGAAGAACTTCGGTAAGAGATGCTTCGTGAGGCACATTCTACTCCATATGTTGCACATTCAAGAAGTACTAAGATGCATCAGGATCACAAGAAACTATTTTGGTAGTTGGTTATGAAAGTAGATGTTGTTGTGTTTGTAGCTAAATGTTTTACCTGGCATGTGGTTAATGTCGAATATCAGAGACCAGGTGGTCTATTGCAGTCCCTTCCCATCCCAGAGTGAATGGCTGGAGATTTCCATGGATTTTGTGATTAGCTTGCCTAAACTGAAACAAGGATATGATGCTATTTGAGTTGCGATCAATAGACTAACTAAGTCAGTTCATTTTCTACAAAATATGGCAAACTTATTCAGTGGATAAATTAGCTAAGATCTACATAGATAACATCGTTTGACTACATGGAGTTTCAATCGTCATTATATCGGATCAAGATAGTTTATTTCCAGACTTTGGAAGAAAGTGCAAAAAGCTATGCACGCGGGATTGAACTTTCGTATTGCTTTTCATCCCCAAACAGACGAACTGTCGAAACGTACCATTCAAATCTTAGAAGGCTTATTGAGAGCTTACATTTTGGACTTCAAAAGTAATTGGGAGGACTAAATCCTGTTGGTATAATGACAACTTTTAGGCTAGCAACAGCATGGTGTTGTATGAGGTGATTTATGGCAAGATGTGTAGATCACCTATGTGTTGATTCGAGGCTGGTGAGGGGCGAATATTCAGACCTAAATTAGTGGATTAAGCTACTGAGAATGTTAAACAGATTTGAGATTGACTACGTGTGGCCCATGATCGTCAAAAGTAGTCGTTCTGCTCGAAGCACAAAGATTTTGAATTCAATGTTAGAGATCATGCTTTTCTAAAGTTTTCACCTATGCGCAGAGATATAATATTTGACCAGAATGGAAAGCTTTAGTCTCACGTCATGGTCCATTTGAGTTGATCGATAGAGTCGACAGAGTTTCATATCGTTTGACTGTTCCTCCAAGACTTATAGTACATAAAATTTTTTACGTCGTTCCACTTTAACGTTATGTGTATGATGACTCTCATATAATTCAATACGATTCGTTGGTGATTCGAGTAAACTTGAGTTATGAAAAAGTATCAAATTGCATCTTGAAGCATGAAGTTCGACAACTTTGTCACTTATCAATTCCTTTGTTAAAGTACTTTGGAAGCCAATCAGATTGAGGAACAACTTGGGAGATAAAAAAAATGATAAAAAAGAACCCACAACTCCCAGAGCTAAGGTATAAATTTAAAGGACAAATTCATATAAAGAGGGTAGTTTGTATGATCCAAATTTTTCTTTCCTTTTATTCCTTGATTCATCTATCTTGTGATTTTGTTGCCTTTTCTGTGATCTTACTGTTGTTGCCTTCCCGTTTGGGACTTCCGCGAAACCTTTTTTTATCGTTGCACCGCCTCTTTCGGCTACTTAAGGAGGATTGATGCCGAAGCCCAGGGCATCATACTTGCATTCCTCTTTTTCTTAGCTCAAACCCATCGCCTCTTTGATCAAAACTTTCCGATATAGTCATGATTAGAGCTAGCCGGGAAGGCAACATCGGGATCTTCACTTATAGAGACCGCCAAAACTCCATCTTTCACCTCTTCAAACCGCAATTCCTTTTCTTTCTCCTTGTCCGAAGACAACGGATTGAAATCAACCCCTCTTCTTCTCCCCACAACTGCACAAACATCAAGCCTTCCCCTTCATTTATTTCCTTTTCTTCTCTTTTTATTCTAATGTGATTTATGTATGTATGTAGGAGGAAGAAGAATGGAGGCCGACTCGAGCTCGGGAACTTATTGGATGATACATTGGTTACTACTGGCATTGACACTCATCCTATCAATTTATTAGCTGGCTCCTTCCCTATAACTCGAGGCAGAGGCAAGACAAAATTGGGTTGCTCTTTAGCTACCTGATACTACGTTTTTTGACACTTTTTGGTTTTTTCTTTAGGCCTCTCATGTATTTTTCTATATTTTTTCTTTTTTGAACCATTTGCATGTGGTGGTTATCTTGTGGGCAGGGTGTCATGCTTGGGCTCTCCCACACAATAATTCTGTATTCTACTTTCTATTTAATATATTAGCCTTTGGGCTTTCTCAAAAAAATATATATATACACACACACACACACACACACACATACACACACACACACACACACATACACACACACACACACACACATACACACACACACACACACACACACACATATGATGACGACGATGACTTACACTTACTTATTAGGGGTGTTAAACCTTGCTACTTCAGTTATATTTATTATTTTTTACTTGCTATAGGCTTCAATTATTGCTCATGATCAATCATTAAATGCCTTACTCTATTGCTGCATAACTCCTTTTATGTGAATAAAACCTGCAATTATAATATTTTATTTTCTTGAACTTTACTTTTATGAAATTGCATATAAATTTCTGTCATATCACAAGCCTATATGAAGTAGCATATTTCTTCTATATTATACCTTTGTAAAATTTAGAATGTTTGTGTGATGGTGTATAGGTTAGTGGAACTCTTTTGGATATTAACTAGCCGAACTGATGAACCCACCCACAGAATAACGACTCTACATAATTTCCTTATGTTGGTATTGATCTTCTTGGTTTCAGGTCATCTATTAAAATTGACTATATAATTATAAATTAAACTAAAATTGAATAAACTACTAAGTTATGTATTGGTATGGTTTTATTGGATTGATAATTAATCGTTTGTTTATAATGTAGTATATTCACGCTTAATTACTTCCACGATTCTATGATGTTATATATTCATTATTAGTTGTTCATACTGCATGCCCAATTTTCTTTTTCATTTATGTTTAAATAAATAGTTGTTATTTATTAAGTTTGATTGTCATACCCACTCATTAATATTTTTGCATAACAAGTTCTATTTAGATACTAGCATAATTGTCTTCATCGGGGAAGACTTTTTAGTTTTAAATTTCTTTTTTCTAGTACTTTTCAGTATTTACTTTAGTTATTATATTCTTTTGGGTCTGAGTAGTTGTTCCCTATTTCAATTTCAATTTTGAATATGTCCGTTTTTTTTATTTTTCTTTCAGTTGTATTTGTGAACTATGAATTATGAAATAAAATTTATATTTACATGTTTATTCCTGTTATTAATTGCATACAATCTTCTTTTGAGAATATAAAACATGTTTAATTCATTTCATTCCCTAACAAATCACTGGATTTGCTAAAACTCTTCAATTGTTGTCAGAAGTTTGCAAAATGGCTTTATGGAATTATTCAAAAAACTCAATTTCTTACTGAGTTGCATCAACAAAAAACAACCTACATGATCATATTAGTTAATACACATGGCCGCATGGGTACTCCATGTAATGACTGCATGAGGCTCCCGAAAATATGAAGCTAAAAATAGCTGAATTTTTCAAGTGAAACATTAATCCCACATCATCTATTTGTCGAAGATGCATGTATCACCTCCTAGGAGGGATAGGGAGAGGGGAGAATGCTTTTGGTTTTAGGAGGGATATCTTATTGAGATAGCGAAATGTTGCCAAAATCATGCGACTTGTGCCTCTAAGTAAGATCACCAGCAATTGTCTTATCTTTTCTTATTGATGCCTTGCTACTGTTGGTTGTTGGATTATGAGTTATGCATTTTGCTCACTTGGAAAGTCAAAATTGATAGTTCCACTCAAGAAAGAGAAGCATATATAGGAGAAGTAGAGGAAGGTGCCTTATTGCTCCTATGCTAAGCTCAGGGGACGCTAAGATGAAAATTAATGAAAATGACACCCTTGGGAGAGGCCTAAGCCATGGGAAGTTAAGAAAAATCTAACTATCACCAATGCTGATGTGGTTTAATTGTCAGCCTTGGAAGATGCTAATTATTAGCTTTAACGACACAAAGATGATCTAAGGAAGTTGCTTTTCAATATGAAAATTTTGGTAAAATGTATTTCTAAATGCCATTTTAGACTTCATACTTATATATGCTTCCCTAGTACACAAATTTGGATTAGTTATTTCAACCTATTCAAGTTCTCACTCATTGGGCTCGATTAGGAGTGATTTTAAATTCAAAGTTGATGTCGTCATTTGGCAATACATGGATGAAGTTGCTTGTGATATGGTTCCCTTGTATGCGTGTCATATAATTCTAAGGAATGCGTATTTATGGGAAATATTTGTTGTCTATCATTGGAAGGAACCACAATAGGTATTTGTAAAATTATGTAAAAGTGGTATGTGAGTTCATTCTACAAGTGAAGGATTAGAAGTCAGTATGACCATTTGCAAGACCTACATCTTTTTTAAACAACATTTGACTTTTCATATTCTTTAGATTAAAAGTAGAAGAGAAAGAAAAGACTTAGTAAAAGCCATAAAAAATAGAAGCTGAAAAGGAAACCCTCAAACTAACTTTGGAAAAAGCAGAAGATGATGACCTTATGTTAGCTCAATTAGGAGGAGCAAACCATCTTATGTTAGTTAATATTGAAGCTTTGACCATCCGCAGATGTAAATGGCTCTGAAGGGGAGGCACAATCCTTGAGCTCTATTATCATGGTTGTCTGATTAAATTTTATGCCTTGTTTGTAAGCTCCAATCATGCCCTTGTTAAACATGGAAAGGAAATTGAGCCCATAGAGCACAAGAAGCTATATGTAGGCAACATGGTGGGCTACAAATTCAAGGTATGCAAGTTTATTTCAAATGAAAATTTTAATTATTGCAAAGAGGGGATGATGGTTTGAATTGGTTAGTGTAACTCCATTCAAATGGAAGGAGAGTGAAAATTGTTTACATAACCATGGAAGGCCATAGTTTCTTTCCCTAAAATCACTTCCAACAATCCTAACACTCTTTGTTGACCTCTAAGGACGGAAGAGATTTCAATTCATGTCTTATGAATTTTGTTTAAACCATCTCAAAGTTTTAGTTTTTTGTAACTTTTAAGAAGTTTAGGGCCATGCCCAATTCTAGTTATATATATATATATATATATATAGAAGTTGCATATGGGGACTTGGAAAATATAGCTTGCTCTATGATAAGTTTTTGCAAGAAATTAGAAGTTCACTTTGAATTTTTTGTTGAAATTAAAGCAAGAAAATAGATGATCACTTCTCAAAATATTTACAGAAACCCAAGTAGTTGCCCTAGGAGAGCCCAAAGTACAATTGGCCATAATAATCAAAAGAATAAAACCATAAAGGGACGTAAACATGTTCTTCATAGTCTCACCATATGTTCCATGATCCAGATTGATCAGTCAAATATGCTAAAGCCATAATGGCTTGCAAAAGAAAATCAAGACAATCTATCAAAAAGTTAGAATAGGTGGGCGGGTGGCTGATACTTACGAGAAGCCTTATCATCATACCATGGCTTGTTGGTGATTTAGAAGAGGGTGCACTAATGAGTGAGGGTGCAGCTAGTGGCATAAGAGAAGCAGGAAAGCCAAGCTACCATCAACCATAATAGGGTAAGGAATGTTGAATGGTGACATGAGGATAAAGCCCCTGCACAAGCCATCTACAATTCTTGACTCTAAAGGATCTTAAAAGAATAGAGGAATTAAGAAAGGGATCCAATGATTGATTATCATAATTTAGAGCAGCACAAAAAGCATGCCTTTCCAAACATAGCAACCTAGTCACTCCCACAATAACATTCATATGAGTTACATAAGGCAAAGTCATAAACAATTCCACTAAAACCTACAAAAAACTTGAAGAAAATCTCCAACAACGCAACAAAGGGGAATGACAATATGATAATTGAGCTGTATTAGTAGAAATCTGTAGTTGGAGGGATGCAAACAAAACATTTACTATAATATCAAGAAGGTATGTCCTATTGACTCAAGGAATCAATAAGACTTGGGGTAGCGTCACACTAAGTCTTACCAGAAACACTGAAAGAAAGATCATATTTAACAAATGATATGGTTCTAGAGATAAAATATAATTTCTTGTTGAAAATTGCTTCATTACGAGCATGGACAATTCTTATCTAATGGCCTATCATACTTGGATGATTAGGAGATTATCCTTAGCAATATCTAGTTATTTAATTTATTCAAGTTTCCTATACATAACACTATATAAAAGTTTTTTTATTCAAATGTGCAAATTTAATTCAATTAATATATGTAATATTGAATCCAAAAGTCTTTCTCTTGATGAATTTTATTTCTCTTATTTTCTGACTGTACCCCAAGAATTAGAAGCAGAGAATGGGATTTTAGAGTGATTAAGGTAGCAAAGATCCATCCAGATGGGAATAGAGCCAATAGAAGTACGAATATTAAGGAAAAGGATCAAAGTAAAGAGCTCAAAGGAACTCTAAATTAAGGAGTCTGTGAAGATTGGTAAGAGTCATTCCATGCACACAATACACCTCAACGTCCTGCTTATATTTCCTTTGAGCACTTGCAATCAACTACCTTATTAGCGTTGATTAACTTATTGGTGTTTTATGGATCAAAATCACTCTTAGTCTTTATACTGCATGCATACATCTACACCTTTTGCATCTAAGGTTGAAAAGAAAGTTGGATTAATTACAAATGTTAGCATTAGTCTTTTTCTTGGAAAATTAAGTCTTAAAACACAAAAACACACACTACAAGCTTTGGTTCTCAAAGCCTCACTATCGTGGAAAATGCCAAAATCTCCACCAATGTGACTAATAGACTGCAGCATTGTCATAAGAGCTACCACTCTCCTCCACTCAAATCAAAATGAATCCCACGGGATATATCTCCTTAATATTGGGAAGGGTTTTTAGAAAATTATAACTGGTGGGGATCATCATTTTCACATCTTCTTTAAACAGGAATGAATTGCTGTTAATTTTGATGTTAAATCCTCAAGGCTTCACCTCTAGATGTTCAGCAAAGTCAAGATCTACCATAACTATAGGAATCTTCATTCATCATTTAAACAAACCCTATGAAAATACATATAATAATAATAATAATAATAATAATAATAATAGTAATAATAATAATAATAATAATAATAATAATAATAATAATAATAATAATAATAATAATAATAATAATAAAAGACTTTGAGGGGTTTGTCTTGCCAATGTTGGGCATATTCACAGTCTATCTAAATCCCAAAAAATAGCACTACCATATTTATTAGCACTTTCCAAACCACTAATTCAAATTCTCAAGTAAGATAAAAAAATGCCCTATCTCAAGTTGGTGGTCCACCACAATCATCAACACTTCGTAAAAATCTAATAGCAAGCATTGGATACTTTGTCCTTCATCAATCAAGCACATGTTTATTGATGATGGACAAAATGGAAGACAAATTTCGAGTAGAGGTATTCCTTAAATATAACATTTTGAATCTCCACAAACTCATGTCCCATAAGAAACTATATGTTTTTACAAAATCAAATAAACTTTCCAAAAAATATCAATCCATGCTCAAAGAAGCCACCCTTTCACCCTCCACTTGAAGTTTGCTAAAGACGACATTTAAAGTTTTTTCAACGCTTACAAAATTCCATTTGAGCTAGGTTTTCATGGAAATACAACAAAAAATTCCCACTCAAATTCTATACTGCTAAGGGTGTGACAATTCCTTGCATGCTAATTTTTTATGCTTGAAATGTGCTATTGCACCACTTTTATTGAACTATATGACATTGGCTGGGTTTTCCATCATTTTCCCCTTCTCTTATGAGTGTATAAGTGGAATCCTTCACAACACCTCAATAGGTTGAAATGTATGAGAGGCATTGCTGGGAACTGCATTCTGTTTATATTGTTATGCAATGCTTTGATCAATTGATTCATGCAAAATATGGATGTTTGTTTCAAGGAGAGTTTTATTTTTCTTACTTAAACTTAATGCTACAATTTTTGTTGGCATTTTTATTCTATTTTGGTAGAGCAACAGAGCTTATAAGCATTTATGACAGTATACTTTTTCATACTACTAAATTTGATATTATGTGGAGATCCTATGTATCAAACATTTAGAAGTTTTGTCTCTGCCTTTTCATTTCCATCTCATGTCTAAACATTTGTACTTGGGTATCTATATGGAACAACTATTCGTAAGAATTGAAATTTCTTTTTATTTCGTAGATCTCCTTTGGGGACATTGGTTTAGCAATTGGTGGCTCACTTCTCTCGTAAGTAGGTGTCCTACTATTAATGTTACTATTATTATTATTGTTGTTGTTGTTATTGTTATTTTCTTTTTTTTGCTATAGAAAAGATTTAGTGATTTTTCTGTCTAAGTGTTTAACACTTTCCAGGTATGGTTTTGGGGCATATTTTACCATCTTACCGGGATCAGAGTGGTCTGCATTAATGCTCACGTATGGTTTTCCTCTTGCAGTCATTGGTATGGCTTTAAAGGCAAGTCATCATCATGCATCTAAAAAGAATTTTTATCCTAGCTTATGTATAGTTATATTAATTTCTTAATTTTAGTTTGTCCAACTTTTCACCTTTTGCTTTTAAAAGGTGGGTATAGCCTCTTGTTTTTTTTTTCACGTTTTGTACAGTTTACCTTTGCTTAAATGCCCTTCATCTTAGGCTAGTGTCTTGAAGAACAATTTAATTGACATATTTTTTGAGGAGTTATGATAACATTCATTGAGAAACTTCTTTAGTTGGACAATAGACAAGGTGTGTTGATGTGCATAATGAGTGGTAATTCTTTGGTAGTTGGATTCGAGGAAAATAGAAAAGAGAATTTGTTTAACTTATTGCAAAAAGTTTTTGTCAATGTTGGATCATGGATGTAGTTGACTTACTCTGAAAAAGTGATTATTTGACATGATATCATTGTTAAAACATCTATATTTACTCAAAAAGAGTTGAATTTGAGATAGAGATGATGATTGAATTTTATTAAAGATTATGGTTTCGATATACAATATCACCCAAGAAAAACAATGTGGTTGTAGATGCGTTGTGTAGGAAGGTTTTGGGTAGTTCGAATTGATTGATTACTCAATAGGAATATTTAATTAATATTATAGAATGAATCAAACTATCAGTGATTGATTGTAGTGATGAAAATATTGTTCAGTTAAATCAACTAATAGTTTAGTCTACTTTAAAAAATAGAACCAAAGATTCACTAGCTAGAGATGTTATTGTTTAGAAGATCTTAAGAGTAAGTCAAGACAGACTGTTTAGGGAAATACTTGATATATGAGGATTAATTGTTGGAATACAAAGATATTATCTACATTTCAGATGTTGATAATTTGAGAAAGAAAATTGTCCAAGAACACATTTGTCAGGCTATACAATAGATTAATGAAGTAATAAAATGTAATAGGAGCTCAAAAAAAATTTTGGTAGTTAGGATTGATAACAAGCGTCATAGAGTTTTTGGCCAAGTTTTCTACATGTTAGTAGGCAAGACATCTAAGGTCAGGTAGTTAGTTCCAACTATTGCCAATACCATAATGGAGATGGGAGGCTATCAATAGATTTTACGGTTAGGTTTCCCAAGTTAAAATAAAGGCATGATGCTATTTTGGTCATTGTAAATTGGTTGATTAAGTTTGTCCATTACTTTCCAGTCAGACAGATAGATCATGTCGAGAAATTGGCATCATTATATGTTAATGAGATTGTACAATTTCATGAGATACCAATATCCATAGTTTCAATTAAAGATGATATGTTTATATCCTGATTGTAGAGAAAAATTTAGGAGGCTACGATTATAAGATTGACTTTTAATACTGCATTCCACCCACAAACAATTGACCAATCAGAGATTATTATTCAAAATTGGGAAAGTCTACTATGTTTATGTGTTCTTGATTTTGGTGGGAGATGGGAGTTACATTTATCTTTAATAGAATTTGCTTATAATACAAATTATGAGAAGATTTGGAATTGTTCCATATGAAGCTGTTTATAGAAGAAAGTGCATGACATCGTTGTGTTGGGTTGAAACAGTTGAAAAGAAAGTTATTGGTGTAAACTTAGTAGACAATGTTATTTAGAAGATTCATTTGATCAGAAATATATTAAAGAATGTGCAAATAGACAATGAAAATATTATGATGTTGAACACATCAGTGAAATTTGAAATAGAGGAGTTTATTTTTATCAAAGTCATTTTATTGAATAATATGCAACACTTTTGAAAGATAGGAAAATTGAGTCAAGATATATGTCCATATGAAATTATGGAGAAATTGGAAGTATGCCTTAGAGTGTGGCTCTACCCGCACACTTGCAAGGATTACACAATAATTTTCATATTTCTTCGCTTAGGAGGTGGTTGTTAATGAATCGAGCAGACTTGTTGTAGATTTAGTTGACATGTAACTTGATTTGACATATATTGAAGGCTGGATTATTATATTAAGTAACTTTGTAATAGAGAAGTTTAGTTAGTCAATGTTCAATGGAAATATGAATCAGAAAAAAATGCCACCTCAGAGAAAGTTTCAAATATGTAAGGAAAATATCCACAATTATTTAAGTGAAGTATTTTTGTTTTCATTATAATTTTTATATTTCAAAAGCAAATTTTTTATAAGGAGAAGAGATTATAATAACTGTGTTATGATATATAGATGGAGTCGAAGGTCACAATCGCTTGTAGGCCACGATCCGAGTTGATGATGTAGCACGTGGTGTCACGTGTGTAACCTTAGTAGATTGAGTGACAACATTGTCAAGTGTAGGAAGAATGTGCTTAGGAGGCAACATTGAAATTGTGTCGTGAGGGCCACATAAAATTGATGTGTGCGAAGAGGAAGGAGAGAAGGGGAGAGGTTTGTGTACCAGAAAGGGGCAATTCACATGCATTTGAGTGGAACAACTGGGGAGAGGGAATTGAGTAAGCATGCATGCGGCAGGGGAGGAACAAACTAAGTCATTTAGGAAAGTGTTTATGTTTTTATTTATATATGTTTCTTTAATTTAAAATTTTATGAAATTAACATTAAAATTTTATATTTAGATTTAGTCATTAGATTTAAACGCGTGTGAGTTACATGATGAGGAGAGTTGGCCAAATTAACAAGGTTAAAATTTTTCTATGTATGCTAAGGTAATGCTTAACTTCAATTGAAGTTGTAGGTATTAAGTATTATTTTACAAATTAATTTATTAATTCAAATTTAAAATATCATAAATTAAAAGATTTTGAAGGCGTCTGAGTGATTATTCTATCAGAAAGAAGGAAAAGACTTGTGGTATATTGTTAATTTTATATATTTAATTTGCATAAATATACAAAATAAAATTAATACTTATATATATTAGTAAAAAATTGAAGGATATGATTTATATTTGTAGGTGCTAAATTAAGAAATGCGGTACCTAAATATTAAATTATAACACATCTCCTAAAAATTGAAGTGAATAATTATTGTTTTATATACATTAAATTTATTTTCTTTTATTCAAAGGATAAAATTTATAACAACACAAATAAACTTAAATTGACATGTACTGCTTTAAAAGAAATGCTTCATTTGTTTCATAAAAGCTTAAAACATTTCTATGATTGTAAGAAAATAATTAAAAAATGAAATGACCATTTAATGATGTAAATTATTTGGCCTTTTGTATTATAAAATTGTTTAATAAATATTTTCAATGTTTGAAAGTAATTATTCATTTTAAATGAAAAGTAGATGATTGAGTCAATCAAGAGTCATGGTGTACTAACTGAAGATGCTATTTTACCCATGCATGAATGTTGAAATGAAAATAGTTATATATTTATTGGTACAAGTTTTTGACGGTGCTCCTAAGATAACTTCTTAAAGGAAAAACAATTTAAAAATGTAAATGATTTAAAATGAAATAATAAAGATTTTTTGTAAAATGAAATTTTACGGTTTACTTTATTGATTTTCATCATTTTTTTTTGAACATTCATGTGCAAGTTTTTGCATATTAATTTAGTGTATATTAAAATTCTAATTATTTCTCTAAATTGATTTAAACTTAATGTGTTATTTAACTATTTCTTTCAGGGAAAGCTCAATCAAATTATAATGACTGATATGAGAGAGTATGTCTATAGAAAAAGAGGTTCGAGTGAGCATATGTATTAAACTTTGTTTATGTTTGGTTTTCTTTTCCTGTACTATTGTGGTTTGAATGTCTTTATGTTAGTATAGATGATGTCTTTGGATATTGTTAAGGTTTAGTGGCTCTTTCTTTTCTTGATGGTTGTTATTGTGGACTATTATGGTTGTTAGATTGATATGTTATTAGCGTCCTACCGTCCGTTTCTGCCCTTTCCCGCCTTGGTACTTCAAGTCTCTGGGCCGGGTCACGACAGTAAATATTGTTGAACCTATCAAGTTTCAAGTAACACGTACATATGACCTAGTTATTATAAATGTTAAATTGTTGAGTTCTTTAGGAGATGGAATATCATTCTGGCTAGAATTAGAGTAACCTGGGACTATGAAGTTTGTGTTGTATGCTGTGCTTGTAAGATGTAATTTTAAGAAATGTTAACTTTGGTCCAATTATGATTGTTTATAAAGCATTGTTCTTTTCCATATGGTAGAGATTTCTTTTTGTCTGGCAGGAAAGGTGATCCATTGTATCCTGAATCACTGAAGCAGTAATATGAGTGAATTCTGTGAAGGACAATGTTTCTAGTTGAAGAGCTTTTATACTTCTTTTGCTAACTTTTTTCTCTTTCCTAAGGCCCTTGCTTTTTTGTATTTAAATCTTCCTAGTGGAAGGTTATAGTTTTTTTTTTTATTTTTTTATTAATCATGCTCTTGTTGAGTTGTAACTTGATATTTGAATTTAAACTCTACACATTTTTGCTGTATTTGTGGATCTGATTTGTTCTTTTTTGTGCATCACATCCTTAACTTTCTGATTGCCTTAATGTCGTAGGATACTTTGGATATTCCTTTGCCTCTATTTTATTTATATATTGTTTTACTGGGTGATTTTTACCTCTTTAAGGAAAAAGATACTAAATGTGCTTAATTTATTATTCTAACAATTATTTTTAAAATTTTCATAGTTTTAAAGGGTTCATTGTTTTAAACTGTTCATACTAAAATTAAGTTTCATGTCTGTGCAGTATGCGGAGTTGAAGCCAGTGCCATGCATAACCTACTCTGATGCACAAAGCTTGAGGGAAAAATGTGCTACTCCCATTCTTAAGCAGGTAGTCTTTGTGGTTATTCAAGATGTATAATGTTCTCGTGTATTTTCATACAAATGTTTCAAAATATTTTTGATATACTCATTCACTCTAGCTATACTTATTCTCTACAGCTAACCTGGATCTTTAAGAAATCATATGCTAAACCTTTATTGCATATTGGTTGAGGGTTGTGAAAGTATCACGCATAACAAAGACTTTGGATGCCATCCAAAGCTCAAAAAAATAGCATCTAAAAACCCCATGAGTTGGTATCCAACAGAGAACAGGATAAGTGTGCACTTATGTCCCGCTGCACTTTGGATTTAAAAAAAACAAAGAATGATTGAAAGTTGCAATTAGTCGTTTGGGATTTTAGTTCTACAGCACTAATTGACCACAGTCGATTTCCTGTCCTGTACAAAATGGGATTGGTGTGAAATCAATAAGATGCTTTTTTCAAGTATGCTATCTTATGAGAGATGAAGTGCTGCCAAAAATGTGTGTGTGCCTTCAGGCGAGATTTCTCCCTAAATGTAGTTACGCAGTTTATTTTTACTCATCATTGCCTTAGTGTTGCTGGTTGATGGCTCATTGGGGTATATGCATTTTGCTCTTTTCTAAAATTTAGAATAATATTGCCAACTATGCATCCCTTTTTTGGGCATGGAGTAATTCCCTTATATTTATTTTGCCTTATATTTGCAAGAATTCTCTCATGAAATCCTGCATGTCTTTCTTGGCATAGTGGTTGGTTTCTTATTGCTTCGATGCTATAAGCACTTCATCTCCTCGACTTTTCTGATGTCCATATATGTCACAACCAATAGTCTCACGTGAGAATTGACCACCACAAAATGGTCAAACCCATTTAGATTTGTCTGAAAAGTTTTTCTTGACCAATTAATGTGTCTAATTTGCCAATAGAAGTTGGCAGCATTCATTGGTTAAAATGACTCGACAACTTACTGAATTTCATTTAGCTTTGGCAACAGGGGTGAAATGGAGCATTCATTCCCTTAGGTGAGTCGCTTACAATCCTACTAAGTAGAAAACTTTACCATCACTAGTTAGCTAATCACTCAACTCTAATAGGGCGGCTAATTTCTATGCAGCCGAAGCAAGGTTTTATTTACGTGATAGAAATTAATTCAGCGGTAATGGAACAGAAAACATCAGCATTCCATAAATAAAAAATTTCTATGTAAAGCTCAAATAATTAATATAGTCCAGGGACCTATGTCTGATGACAAATGACAAGTAAAGAAATAACTAACGACTGAACAACTAAACCCAATGGGCCTCTCAGATGTCTCCCCTCACTTAACCCAAATCTACGGAATTATTACAGTCCAGGGTCCTATGGCCAATCACAATCCATTTGAGTTGGAGGTGGTACCACACCCAATGCTCTAGGCCTTCTTTTAAATACAAAATAGGAAAATTTTGGAGAGTTCTTTTTTATTTTGGGAACAATCAAAGATCTATCATAATCAGAAGGGTCACCGCTTCCATCTCCTCAGGCTCCCATTAAAGCATTAATCATGAGAAGGTCATCCCTTTAAATTCAGGTTAAGCAAATGTTTGTCGATCTTACTGCTCAACTATGAGTGCAATTATCATATAATATTATAAATAGTGTAGATACGAACGTCATGGTTGCCCTTTTATCAAAATATAAATTTTCAATGGACCAAACTTCTTGATGATGTTTACTTCCAACAAATATTTAATAGAAGAGATCATCATCACCACCAAAAAAGTCTAGAAGAATATGCCTGGGCATCATATTATGGGTTCTTATTATTTACTCGCCTGTTTTCTCATGCTGAATGCGCATAAATGCAAGCTCAACCGAAAGAATTCCATGTGTTGATTAACCTGTCTCCAAAAAGTTGCTCCTTTTTTTTTTTAGACAAATATTATATATTCAAATAAATAAATAAATATATACACTACCCCTATCTATTTCTACACAATCTTTGGAGTAGCCATCCAAGGTCCAATACAAGATTTTAAGTATTTTAAGTCTCCATTTATCTCTACAAAATTTCTTTAGGTTGGATGACATACCTAAATCTTGTATTGAACAATGATATAATCGAACAAAAAGGGGAAAGGTGAAAGCCTTGACGTTCTTGAATGACAGATACTGTTTCAAGGAGCCATATTACATGTCTATAGTGAAGGTAGCTTTATTCGGTTGTTATGAAAGTCATCACCGTAGAAGTCTTTCTACCGTTATTAGATTTCATTTGGACAATATACTCATGCTTGCTAACAAAAAAAATCCTTAGATTAACGGATGGCAAAATGCCATCATTAGACAAGGGTACTTAAACAAACTTAGAATGCTAAACTTTGAGATTACCATCTAATTTGTCATAATAATTTGCCTCATCAACTTAGATTATTAGCAGCAAACTTCTCCAATAACATTGAAGCAATTCAGATTATATGGGAAATCATCATAATGATTTGTTCTTTGGAGAGCCTGCAACTCGCATACATTGAAAGTTTTTTTCATGATTTGAATAGTACTTAACCATAAGGGCTTATTCCCGTGGGACACCATGAATCATTAATATTCCCCCGTGGGAAACAATAACTTCTGAATATGTAGTCCTAAATTTCATTACTAGCCTTAACATAAGTTTTCTCACATGACTTTGAAGAATATTAACTGTGGAAACTCGCTCTTGGAAGAGACTATGAATCATGAATATGAAAGTCCTCAAATGAGCCAACCAAAACTTTCGGTGGTGCTTTATTTGCTATTTAATATATTCAATAAAAATTCATTCTTAACCAAATCCAATTATAAAATGCTGGAAGTTCTTTAAGAGCCGTTAAATATCATTTTATGTGTTTAGTTTTTGATTTCTTCTCATTGCAGTTCATTATCCATTCATAGTAACTTGTTTTTGAAATTTAATCTTAAATTATGTTTTAGAATATTGAACTTTGAAATGGGGATTTTATTATGTTTTAAATGACTGATCAAAGGTGACTTGGATGAAAGATGTGGAAAAAAATTAATTTGTACAAGATATGTTTAACACCTCATTCATTATTCAACTGCGATGAATAAAAAATGAGCATTTATAAAGTTTATCCCAAGTAGTTAGCTAAAAGGCTAATAATGATGATGATATAATAACACTTTGTAGAATCTTAAACCTTATTGTTTAGATATTGAACTCTTCTCCTCTCAGGTAAGGAATGATGTCACACGATTTTGTTATGGGGATGAGCAACACTTAGATGAGGCCCTAAAAAGAATCTTTCAGTATGGTCTGGTAATTTATATTAATTTATTTCTGATTTTAGCATCCATCTTTCCATCCATTTCTGTTTTGGGGCATTTACATACGTACACACAGTTCTTATGCATTTACGTATCTCATACCTGAACTTTCATATGTAAACACATAGCAGTCAAATATTTAAAATCACGTCAAAAATAGCACTATTATCTTTTTTTAGATTGATATACACATTTTCATGCATAGTTTAAAGCACCAAAATATGAAAGCTTTGATGTGAGATATGTAAATACATAAATATTGTGTGCCACATGTAAGTTTCCCTTTGTTTTTTTTCAATCTGTACACTTTACATGAGCTTCAGGGAGGCGGCATTTCAAGGCGCAGTGGACCAATTCTGAGAATGATCCGCGAAGAAGTGAGCCCATAGTAATTTTGATTTTTAATATTTCAGGGCTTATGGAGGCGCATTGGACCTGTCTATTGTTTCCTATTTGTTATCTTGATTAATTCTTTCAATGTCTTTCCTTTAGGTCGGTGTAGATGGAAAATACTGTTTAGTTCTGGTGTTTGAAGCAAAATCTCTGCAATTATCAGATTTTGAGCAAAGACAGGTGTGGATTTTGAACTTTTTACAACTTCAGCAGTATTTAAAGGCACCCAATTAGTTCTTTACTAAATCCTAAGCAGACCCATTATTTATTGAGACATTGCAGTATATTGTTTTAAACTTGTGTATTTTATAATTGTTATGAGGACCTGATGCATTATAGTTATCTTTCTTTAGCATTCCACAACAGTTCTAACACTAAAAGAGGCAATTTCTAATTCTGATTCAGGCGAAGTTTGAATCATTTTTTGGGCCAGGAATCACTGCTGAAATAGGTGATTTTTTTCTTAAAATGTTGAGAAATCAATTTCAGCTATTTCCCAGAGTTATTGATATTGGGCTACTAATTTTGCTAATGTAGGGAAAGGAGAGGGTAACGATCTGTATGAAGTAAGGCTTATTTCGCAAACAACTCTACTTTGAAGTTCAAAGAAATGAAGATTTGCTCGTCCTTCAAAACTGTGAATCTTATTTATTTCTTTCTATAATTTAATCTCTTACAGCGGTTGATATGTAATTATTAAAGCGAGGCCTGCGTGATACTATTTGCTCGCATTTGCTTTTGTACTTAAAATCGAAAATGTTAAAACTCAATTTTGATTCTTAATTATGGTTCCTCTACCAGAGTGATAATTTTGGCCCTTTTAGTGTAGTTTGTCTTTTTTTTTTTTTCCAAAAAAATTCGTTGAAATATTAGCAAGCTATTGTTAGATATATTTTTTTGACTAGTATAAAAAGAACATATAAGCGCAAAATTTGCTCATAAATACGTTTTGTGATTTTGAAATGAGTTTTGACAAGTCTTCAATTAAACTTTTTGTCTTTCGGGCAACCGCTATATTTGCTGCTGTGTTTTTGGATTGGAATTTTCAAAGAAATTACTAAAATTTAGAATCATAAAGATACACAAATTTTGATGTGATGCGTGACTCTTAAAGGTACAAGTGCTAGAAATGAAACAGCTGGGTGCAACCGTGCAAGGCATTGATTGTTCAATAAACCCATTGTTATTGTGCAATGTATATATTTTTTTAAAATGCTTTTATTGAACTTGATGTACTGAATCATTTATATAAAAAATGACTTAAAAGGAAGTGGGGTTGATTTTAATAAAAATAGTGGATATTATTGTCAATTTTTCATGGATTCTTTTAAGAGGTCATTTTTGTTGACATATTGATGTTGATGTTTTTGTTTTCTTCAATGTGCAAATGAGTTTGTCATTTACAATGTGGTATATTTTATTATATATATATATATATATATATATATATATATATATATATATATATATATATATATATATATATATATATATATATATATATATATATATATATATAAAATAATAAAATGGTAGTTGTGGTGTTTGGAGGCAATGCTAGGATTTGCAGGGAATGGCGGTGTAGTAACTTCCTGGCGCTGGTGGCGGCTGAGCTTGATGGTAAAGACTTGTTGAAGTCACGGCGGGAGGCGGAGTGGTCTCTTTAACACTTGCGTTCCCTTAGGTTTAGCATGACTCTTTAGTGGGTAATGACAATAGTCATTTCATCAGGAAGGTAACGAAGAAAGGAGATAAGCCAGCTTTTTTTTTAACATAAAATGATAGTGAGAAGTTGGCATAATCTTGTCGTTTGGCTTTAGTTGGGAAATTTTTGTATGATCATCCAAAGCTTGAAGTCATTCAAAAGGAGTTTGAGCATTTAAAATTGGCGGGCAATTGGAAAATTTACTTGTTGGATGGCAGACACATATTCATTTTGCTCTTTAAGGAAGAAGATTACGCCTGACTTTTTGCGAGGAAGATTATGCGAATTGATATTTGAGCAAAGAAACTTCTTAAATGGTCGATGAATTTCGATACGCAGACTAAGCCCACAATTGTTTCTGTATGGATTCAATTCCGGGCTATAACTTCATTTGTTCAATCATGAGATTCTCTTTTCTATTGTTATATCCTACACCCTGAACTAAAATTTGTTGGCAGAAAGAAGGAGGTTAAGGTAATGCAGATGTCTGTGTCTAATTTTTGGGGGAAGAATTTGGAGGTGGGTTTGGAGGAGGGTGAAGGATAGGGTTTGGGGTTAGGGGAGAGTGCTGGGTGAGGGGGTGCAGAGGTGCGGGGGTTTGGAGAGTGAGGTTGAGGCTGCGGTGGCTTCTACTCCGGAGTTTTTGGGTGATGGTCCCTCTGATGTTGCTAAGGTGCTAGCTCACTCTCTTGTGAATGAGGAGGCTCGTCCATCTACTTTAAGAATGGTGTTGCTGAAGAGGTGCGATCTGTCCTTGGTGAGAATGAAAATTAGAAAAATAAAAAAAGAAGAGAAAATGGAATTACGAACTCCTACATCTAATGGAAGGTAAAAGCTTTATTGATGAAGTCTTCTATTATTCTGAAGGTGAACACTTGAATACCCTGACTAGATCTACTAGAAGGGGTAAAATGGTGCCACATGCTTAATATCTTTATTTGAAACATCAGAGGAATAACATATATCTATTCCTTTGAAAGGCTTAAATTTTTTTCAAGGATCCATAAAATAGAATGCTTTGTTGTTTTAGAACCAGTGGTTTATAATCACCATGAGAAGATTTTAAAGAGGCTTATTAAGTTTTATTTTGTTAGTAATTGATACACCTAAAAAATGTTCAGTTTTTTATTTGCTTTTAATGCCTATATTTGGTGATTTTCAATGATATTGCACTTTAAATGAAGATATTTTGTATATTTTTGGTTTCAGGTACAGAAAATGGAGTTTTGGAGAAAAAGAAGCAAAAATAATGCAATTTGGAGCAAAAACGAGCAAGAAAGAAAATTTTGTCCTGACACATTTCGATATGTCTTTCTATGCTTAATCTCAATTACACTTCTCACACATTTCTTAATGAAATTACACTTTAAAGGAAGGTTGTTTTTATGCTTATTTTGTAAGTTTACATGTTAGGAACGCAACACAATTGAAACGGGGCAAAAACGAAGCTAAAACGAAGCCAAACGAAGCAAAATGGTGGAGCTGTGCAAGGTGGAAGCTGATAGTGCCAGAGCCAGAGCCGGCAGTGCCAGAGAGCAGAAAACAACTTCAAAATGGCACCGACAGTGTCCAAAACGACGACGACAGCGCCCGAGATTGTTTGGACACGATCCTGGGGAATGTCTAGAAGATTCAATGTATTTAGACGCTTTTTGGAAGGTTGCTTGAGGCACCCCTTGGGAAATTCGTCCACACACTATAATTGAGTGCTTTTATGTCACAAAAGTGGGTGTGTGAGTGAAAAAATATGGAGAATATTTAGAGAACTTTGAATGGGAGTAGAAATGTAGATTTCTACATTTTTGGAGAGATTGGTGAGGGGATTTTGAGAGAATCTGTAAGGAAATATTCTAGCATTGCATAGATCAGCGGGAGACTTTGTGAGAGAGATTTTCATCTTTCTTTCAAGGGAAAAAAACTAAGTATTGTATTCTTCATTATCTTATGATTTTGTAAACACTTATATAGTGGTTTTTCTTTGATTTAATGAAGTTTTTCGTTGTGTTTTCTTCGGGCTTTGTGATGTGTTTTCCTTACTCTTTCTTCTTATTAGGAAATAGTGACATGAGAGAACCATGTCATTGTTTTCCTTTTACTTTTCTTTTGCAATAAGTAGGATTCATGTTTAGGATTTTGGGATGCATGCTAGAAGAAGTTTTATTATAAATGTGATGTTTTTAACTGACACTTCATTTACATTACAATAAAGACCTGTTATAGTGTCAAAATTCGTTGTAATTGCATCAAGACCCGAGAGGGCGGTGTAATTTTCAAAACAATGGAACCACATTTGATTCCATGAAGGAGTATTTCGTTCATGAAATTAAGTGCAAATAAATATGGAAATATACATTATTGGGCGTAAAATTAGAGATTTTAGGGTGACAGACTAAAATCCCCAATTCGATCCTAATGTTTAAGAACTAAAGCGAGAGTTAGCCTTCAGGGGCAGAGAAGTGGGAGCTCTAGAGTGGGAGCCAATATCCTCCTAGTCTAGCCACAGATTTAGAGACTAAACCTGAGATTAGCCAATGATTTTCTATAACACTGAATCAGGGTAGAGAATTAAAATTTCTCCTATTTGACACATATAATATTTAATGTATCTCATTCATTTACATTATTCAATTCTCTACATAAGTAAATTAGTTTTTAACATCTTAAAATTCTCCAAACCAACTCATCCAAAAAGGGTTATCTTTAAAATTAATATTTACATTTAGGAGTAGTTACTATCTTTACATTTAACATTCACATTTAAGAGTAGTTGCTAGATAAAACACCACTTTAATCGACATTCCAAACTAAGGAATAATAGTAGTAGACTGGAATTTGACTAAGGATATCTTTCCTCGCTTCCTCGTGGGATTCATATTCGGGGCTTAATCAGAAAGTTCTATATTACTTGAAGCAATACGTGCACTTGCGTAGAACCCATAATGTGTGAACTATTTGCTATATTTTATAACATTTCAATTTTGCACATTAACTACTTAATATAAATTGGATCAAGTGATTAGCCATATTTTTGAAAACTAAATTACTGTGTAACTTCAGGACGGGTCAAGTTTTTAGCATTGTACCAGAGATTTAAACTGACATAAAACACACAGAAAAATAGCACACACTAGAGGCGCATCAAGATTTTAGCGCCGTTGTCGGGGAGGCTTCGGTAAGAACTTTAGGAGAATTTTAGTTGAAGTAATTAGGCTTAGACTTGGAAAACTGTAGTGTCGTAAAAACTATTTTTGTGTGCAAAGTTTTTTTCTTTATTGTATGAAAAAGTGTTGTGAAAAAACAGTTTTTGTCAAAAACTAGGTGTTCGTGAAACTGTTTTATTATATTGAATATATCTTTTATTTTATTTGCTTAATTGTTAATGTATTGTTTGTTGTGTTGTGTATGCAAAATAAAGGATCCGCGAAACTTGTGTCTTATGATCCTGAGTTAAAAAAACGAAAAAAAATTAAAAAAAACAGAAAGGACTTGAAGAAGCAGAGATGGAAATGAAAAACATTCAAAGTATTAACTTGGAAAATCATCATAAATCTTTGAGGGATTATATAAATCCTATGATAAATGAAATTCACTCAAGTATACAAACCTCTATCGTAGAAGCTGACTCATTTGAAATAAATCCAGATATTATCCAACTGGTGCAAAACAATCAGTTTGGGGAAACTCTTTTGTAGGATTCCTGTTTACATTTATACAATTTTCTAGAACTTTATGCTACATTTCGTTATAATAGCATGTCAGACGATGCTGTTAGACTAAGGCTTTTTCCTTTCTCACTAAGGGATAAGGCTAAAATGTGGTTATACTCATTAGCACCTTGCTCTATTAAAAATTGGGAAGAGTTAACTCAGAAATTCCTAGCTAAGTATTCTTCATCGTCAAGGACTACTAAACTTAGAAACGATATTATCTCATTTTGTCAGTATAAAGAGGAATAAATATACAAAGCTTGGGAAAGATTTAAGGAACTCCTAAGAAAGTGTCCACACCATGCTCTGCCCGATTGGTTAATCATTCAAACTTATTATAATGGGTTAGTGGAATCTCTTAGCTTTATAATTGACACTGCCGCTAGAGGATCATTAATGTCAAAACCATTTAATGAAGTGTTGACCTCACTTTTTGGTCGAGGTCTAGTCTTCCTCTTTAGCAACCTAAGGTCTAGCCATAAGACTTTCCTATTGACTATTCTTAGAAAACTAGAAAAGGAAGCCTCACCATTTAAAATTCTAAACCCCTCTTTACTCAACTTGAAGCTCTACATATTGATCCTGACCTCTAGCACTTAGTAGGTGGGATCACTATGAGGGAGCTCAAGAAGAGTTCCCATAGGACAGTTGGACTTTAGGGTTGGCCCTGGGTGTTGGTCTAGAGCTAAGGCACTCACCAACAATTACCTCACTCATAACCACTCACAAGCACAAACCAAATTTCTTGACTTTGTTCCTTTGATACTTTTGGGGTACTCATGTAGATGGTCCCCTAAACCCACTGGCCCTAGGCAAGGGTTTAGCTAAGACAAGTACATAGAGGATCCAAATGGGTTTCTATTGGTCCATGGCTTATTTATGGTGGTTGGCACCCTAACTCTACCAAAATGCCCAACTTAGCCTTTTGCCCCTAAACTCTCCCAAATTACCCAAGTACCCTTCAAACCGTAAATTTGGACAAAATTCCCAAATTTATCCAAAATATCCAAATTTATTCAAAAATCATTTCAAAACTTTTGAAAACATCCAAGTTACCCAAAATCACCAAAAATAGCCAAATTACCAAAATGCCCATACTTAGCCCAAAATTCTAAAAATTCCAAAAAATCCAAAAAATTTTCAAAATATTCAAAATATTGTCTATTTCAATTTTCTCAACTACCACGTGACCCAATTTGGCCATTTTTTGACCATTTTAACCAAAACCTCTAAAATCGCCTTTAAAGGCCCAATTTTCTCAAATTTACCTCAAATATCCATCAATTTGGTTCTAACTTTCCCCAATTTGAAATCTAAACTCAAATTTACCTTCCATATGACTAATATAAACTAAATCCAAGTTTAATTGACCCATGCATTGAGCCCAATTTTGATTTATGTCAAAGCCCCAATTTTGACCACATGACATAATCTCACCCAATTAACCCCATAGCCCACTCAATTTGCCATAATTAATATTGTAAACTCTTCATAACACTCCTACACATCAAAATTGACCTTAAATTGGCCTTGGTGAAGCCTCAATTTTACTTAATTTTGACCTAAGTCCAAAATCCCAAAATTTTCCCCAAATTGGCTGTCTTCAAATTCCACTAAATTGAATGCATTAACCCCAAAATTGGCACCCAATTTATGTTGAAAACTCATTATATTCTTATTGACTCTTTTCAACAATCAATTTGGACTTAGCCCAAGCCTAGCCCAATCTAGACCCAAGTCTATCCTAACATGCCCAAATTGACCAAATTTAAAAAATCCTCAAAATTGACCCTCCAATTGAACTCAAAATCATTTCAATCCTTCTCCAAAAATATTCATCACAATCATCTACATAATGTTGATAAATAAATTGGGCTCAAGGTCATGTTTAGCTTAGCCCAAACCCAAGTTTTGGTCATTTGAACCCACATTGTACCCATGCACTAAAGTTAGCCTAACCACCCCAAAGCCACCAAATTGATAACTCCACAGCCATTAGTTGGTCCCTAGTGACCAGTATAAACTCCACAACCATGTTTCAGTGCTATTTTTGGTTGGTGGGGTTGCCCGTAAGTAGCTGTCGGTCACGAGAATCGAAATCCTTTTGCCCGCTTCGGAAGGACATAGTTTAAATGAAAGAGCACTATACCTCAAACCCTGTATCTATCTCGAAGGATAAACACAAGACTTGAGGATGATGCTCGATCAAATAAATTAAGGAGTGTATGACATCCGTTTGATCTGTGAAACCTATATATTTGCTGACAAGTTCCCCTATTTAATATAAAGAATTAAATAATGTTTATATTAAGCTGGGTTCAGAAATACTTCCTATAAGGGCAAGCCCCTATATTTAATTACATCTCAAATGACCAAATTACCTAAGAATACTCTCGATAAAAATCAAGAAATATTATCTTCAAGAAATTTCAAAGGGTAAGACTCTTCAATGAGATCAGACGTAGAGGTGTAAAAGGGGATTGGTTCAAATTTGGAACATTTTTTTGTAGAATCCAAAGGAGGAAGAACTAGGGGAAGCCATGGATCCAGAGGAGAACCTCAGTGACTTCCCAAGCTATCCTAATATTTGGCTTCAATTTTAAGGAGAAAAGTTTAAGTGTTTCATCCTGCCAATTTTATTAGTTAGGGCTTACATTCATGTGAAACGATCACACAAATAGCCTGGAAGATGTGAGGATTTAGGTCGTGACAAACGAAAACCTCGGAAACCTAAGGCGAGTTAGGGCTTATATTGTATAGTAGGGCTATACAAAGGCCTTAAGATAAGGTGAGGATTTACGTTGCGTAAATAAGCAACTGCGAAGTCCTATGGCTTTGTTATTTAATTTTGAGGAAAGAAATTTTGGTTTAGCTAGGGAAGACAGGTTTTGCTGTTGAAGATGATGGTGCTGCCCATCATGCTAGCTCCAAGCCCCTGCCACGACGAGTTTGAGTTTTTTTGTGCGTCAAGTTATAATGTCAAATCAGGTGGCCATATGGTTGAAGTTCTTTAAATTTTATAGGGGCATGTTAAAGTTGATTAGAGAGACACCGGTTAGGATCCTATGGTTCCCTCCTTCTGGCATCACTATTTTCTATTGGATTCACTTAATCTGAATGAACTTACTAAACTCAACTTAATGAGTCCCATATTTTCATTTAGACCGTGGGAAGCCTCGTTAGCAATCGTAGGTTACCTCCTCTGAGGGATTCCCGATCATCCGATAGAGACGTCTTAATTTAGTTGCAATTGTAGTTTTGTGTGATATTTGTGATTAAATTTTAAGTTGTTTTATATTTTAAATATTGTGGCGGTTGACCAAAGTAAAATATGTTGAGATTTTTGTACCTCTTTTATACTTTTTTTAATGATATTACACTTTAAAGAAATGTATTTTTGATGTTTTATTGCAGGAATGATGAATTAAGGTCAATAGAGCAAAAAGATGCAAAAGGAGCAAATTTGGAGCAAAAAGGACCAAAATGTGGAGAATTGTACTAGGGTGCCGACGGCGCCCTCGACGCCGACGACGATGAGATTTTCCTGAGGCTACAGGACAAAATCTCCAAAAGGTCGCCGACAGCGCCATCGAGGCCGCCGACGGCGGGATTGACGGTTATGTGTACTTGTACAATGGATAAGGCTGGATTTTGGAGGGGTGCATAAGTAACTCTTGGGAAAACTCATCCACATCTTTAAAGAGATGGTTTTGGCCAAAAATAGAAGAGTCTTGGAGGTTAGATAAGTTCCATTAGTGTGTAGAGAGCTTGCTAGAGCGTGTAATTGTGAGGAATTCTTCGAGAAATTGTAAGAGTGGAGGGAAAGTGAGAGATTTTTTCCTCTTTGCTACTTCGAAGAGGAATTCTGTGTGCTGTAAAGAAAGGAAGAGATTTAGAGGAACTTCAAAGAGTATTCTTGGGGAGAAAGTTGGAGATAAGTTATTTACTTGTTATAGTTTGTATGGCTTTGATTTTATATATGAATTTCGAGTTTTGTTGTGTTTTCCCCATGAGTTCTGAGTAGTTTTCTCTATCTTTCTCCTTGTCTCGAAATTTGTGAAAAAGTGATTTGAATTGGTGAAACATGAAAATGTTTAAGAAATTGTGATGATCTTTTAACTTCAATCTTAATTTACTTTCAATATGACCAATTGATTTGTTAAAATATGTTGAGTTTTACAACTAAAGTGAAGATTACATCTAAGATTCAGGGAGATTAAAGCCCTTGGAAGTTGGGTGCAAATAAATAGGGAAATATTACTATGGGGCGTAGAATTGGAGATTTTAGAGTGACAAACTAAAATCCCCAATTCGGTCCTATCGTTTGGGTGCTGATGTGTAGATGTTAGCCCTCAGGTGAGGGAAATGTGGGAGCTCTGAAGTGAGAGCCGGTATCCTCCCAGCCTAGCCGCAAAATCATTAACCAAGCATAGGATTAGTCAATGTTCTTTATGCCTGGATCAAAGGGTAAAAAATAGGAATGCTCCTATTTGGCACAATATAAATTGAACTAATTCATTTTATCTATTCACTATAATTTCTTGACAAGGAGAAGGATGTTTTCTTATATATTGAATATCACAAAATTAAACCCTACTTTCTATCTTTAGTTTTTTATTTGTTATCCAATTTATCTACTTATTTCAATTGCCTATTAGTGATAAGCAAATTGAACGCCGTCGTTGTAGTTGAAGTATTACTTTTTATTAAGCCTTAGTCCATAGTATTCTATTTCTCCCTATGAGATCAATAACCAGGACTCCATTAGAGCCCTATATTACTTGAGCGATACATATACTTGCATTGACAAATTTGACTTTAATATTATTGAATATTATACCTATACGTCTTTATTAAATCAAACACATATATATAAAGTCGCAGTCAAGATATTTAACACCATTGCTGGAATTTAAATTATCTAGTAGCGTCATCAAATTCTTGTAATTGTCGATTTACAAAAAGAAAAAGGTCGGTCAAGTTTTTGGCGCCGTTGTCGGGGAGAATTTTAAGAGTAACAGACATATTAGAATT
>NEWO01000796.1:142807-154748 GCA_003013225.1 Phalaenopsis aphrodite | reverse complement strand
GCCTCTAGGTTTGATTTGGGTGAGGTACCATGGGGGGTAGCTCTTGGTTTTGAGCTTCCCAGCCACTAGGTTGTCCGGCCTGCCAGGGGGAGGTGGCTAGGTGCTCAGAGCATCCATAGGAATCCATCACAACAATTTAATGCAAATGTGCTGTAATTTAACAAAGATATCTTAAGCATGTGTATTTTTGGGAATAAGATCCCTTAATTTGGGGAACCTTTGGTCTATGCCTTGATTTATTTGGTTTCATGGTCTTTGAACTGGTCACTAAGTCCAACTAATGGCTGTGGTGCAGTTAATTTGGTGACTTTAAGGTGGTTAGGTCACATTTAGTGCATGGGCTCAACGTGGGTTCAAGTGACCAAAACTTGCGTTTGGGCTAGTTTAACCATGTCAAATGACCCAAATAAAAGTTTCGTTTTGTGTAGATGATCATAAATAACAACTTTGGTGAAGAATGGAAATGGTTTTGAGTTTAATTGAAGGGTCAATTTGAGGGAATTTTGATTTTTAGTCAATTTGGTTATGTTGGGCTAGGCTTGAGTCTAGCTTGGGTTAGCCTTGGGCTAAGTCCAAATTTATTGATTTAAATGGTCAATAGGGACCTTATGAAGAGTCTTTAACATGAATTGGATACCAATTTGGGGATTAAGGCAATCAATTGGGTGAAATTAGGGGACTTAGCCAATTTGGGGCTAAATTTGAGAATTTTCAATTTAGGCCAAAATCAAATGGATTTGAGACTTTAAAAAGGCCAATTGATGATTGATTTTGATGTTTAGGAATTTATGAAGATTTTGCAACATTAATTGAGGCCAATTGACTAGGCTATATGTTCAATTTGATGAGATTAGGTCATATGGTCAAAAATGGGGTTTTGACCTAAATCAAAATTGGGCTCATGTTAAAATATAAATTAAATTGTGATGTTTTTTCAACTATGTTCTTAATATAATTTTCAATCTGGCCAATTTCATTATTAAAATATTGTCGGCGCTATTTCGGAGTTTTGTGGGGAGTTTCCCGTAAGAAGCTGTCGGTCGCCGGAATCAAAATCTCGTCGCCCGCTTCGGAAGGACGTTGATGTATGAAATCAAACTGTCCCTATATTTTTCATAGTTTAAAATCAAAGAGCACTGTACCTCAAATCTTGTATCTATCCCAAAGGAAAAACACAAGACTTGAGGATGAGGCTCGATCAAATAAACTGAGGAAAGTATGACGTCCGTTTATTCTGCGAAACCTTTGTGTTTGCCGACAAGTTCTCCTATGTAATATAAATGATTAAATAAGGTTTATATTAAGCTGGGTTCAGACATGATTCCTATAAGGGCAAGCCCCTATAGTTAATTACATCTTAAATGACCAAAGTCACTTAAGAAGACTGTAAAAAAAATCAGTAAATATTATCTTCAAGGAATTTCAAAGGGTAGAACTTTTCAATGAAATCGGACGTAGAGGTGTGAAAGGGGATTGGTTCAAATTTAAAACATTTTATTGTAGAATTCAAAGGATGAAGAACCAGGGGATGTCATGGATCCTAGAGGAGAACCTCGGTGACTTCCCAAGCTATCCTAATGTTTTGCTTTAATTTAGAGGAAAAAAATTTAAGTGTTTCATCCTTCCAATTTTATTAGTTAGGGTTTATATTCGTGTGAATGATCACACAAATAGCCTGAAAGATGTGAGGATTTAGGTCGTAACAAACGACAACCTCGGAATTCTAAGACAAGTTAGGGCTTATATTGTATAGCGGGGCTATGCAAAGGCCTAAAGATGATGTGAGGATTTACGTTGCATAAGCAAGCAACCTCGAAGTCTTATGGCTTTGTTGTTTAAGTCTATGGAAGGAAGATTGGTTTAGCTGGAGAAGACATGTTTTGCTATTGAAGATGGCTGTGCTGCCCACCATGCTAGCTCCAAGTGCCTCACCACGACAAGTTTGAGTTTTCTAGTGTGTCAAGTTATAATGTCAAATCAGGTGGCCCTATGGTTGAAGTTCTTTAAATTTATGAGGGCATATTAAAGTTGATTAGAGCGACACTGTTTAGGATCCTACGGTTCCCTCGTTCCGACACCACTACTTTCTATTGGATTTACTTAGTCCAAATGAACTTACTAAACCCAAGTTAATGAGTTGCATAATTTCATTTAAACTGTGGGAAGGCTCGTTAGCAACCGTAGGTTACCTCCTCTGATGGATTAGCAACCGTAGGTTACCTCCTCCGATGGATTTTTGATTATCTGATAGAGACATCTTAATTTAGTTGCAATTGTAGTTTTGTGTGATGTTTGTGATTAAATTTTGAGTTGTTATATATTTTGAATGTTGTGGCAGTGGATTTTATCTTGGTTGATTTTAGTTTTGGTTTTTGGCTTTAGTTTTGGTTAACTTGCAAGTCTATGTTGTTTTCATACATGTAGGTAAATGCAAGCATAAAAAGAAATAACGTAAGCATAAAGAGAAGCATGTAAGGAAAAAGCACAAGAAAGAAGGTACTATAAACTGTAAAAACATACCTGGCGAGTCTTCTCGTTCCACCACCTGAAACTTAAAAATGCATGTGAGGGCAATTATGGAGAGTAGGAAATGTAAATTTCTGGTGGTTTTCCTAACTCTCTGTTGTATTTTGGTGAGTCGTTAAAAGTTTAATTAAGGATGATTTCATTGAGCCAAGTATATTAAGTTTAAAGACCTCTGAGGTATCCAACAAGTTAGGAGGAAGATGCAGGTCCATGCCTCCCTCTCACCAATTGTTGAAAAGCCTCGAGTCCATTTAAACTTATTATGTTGTTTAATGGTTCATCCTGTGAATACTTGTAATGCTCAGTGAACATTGATGTCTTATATATCCCTAAGAAAGGGGTAATTATCATTTATCATTTAATTTGAAAATTTTGTGAGTGAATTTCCTTAAAGGGCAAGTTGGTGTAACCTGAACACTTAGCCAATTTTTAATTAGGCTTAGTGGTGTTTCAAGGATGTTTGATTATGCTATGTTTATTTCTCTAATCCTCATTTAGTCAATTTTGATTTGGCCTAAATCGCCATTAAGCCCTTAAGGCCTAGGTGAGTGTCTTAATTACTTTTGCAAATGTTACGCTTTAAGTGGTCATGATTCATAATTTGAATTTATATTTGAGAATCAAAATAGGGGAATTAAATTGATTAATTATTGACTTCAAAAGTCATACCCCCAAGTCCAGGATCATTTAATTTTAATAAACTTCCAAATTTTAATAATTTAGAAATTTATTAATTTAATTAAGAAAATGAGATTGGTTTCTACCAATTAACGTCTTGTGTTCTAAACATCAAATAAATTGATTAAGATAATAGGTTGCCGATTTCTCTGCTTGACTTAAGCTTAAATGTTAGTTAAGGCTAAATTTCCAAAATTACACATTTGCCCCTAAGGCTCTAATACTTCAAAATTTGTCAAATTCAATTCAAATGACTTTGAAATTTTTATCCTACCTCATTCATGGGTCAATTATGATATCAGAGGAGAAAATGTGATTTTTCAGAATTTAATTTCTTTTATATAATTATTTTCATGCAAAAATAGGATTTTCAAAGAAAATTCCTAACTTGACCAAAGTAAATTCTAATCCTTTGAAATTTTTACTGAAGGTAGACCGAGCTAGAAGAAGTCTTTGGACCAAATTTCATGATTTTTAAAATTCTCTATGACTTATCAGAATTATTTTAAGTTCTGGGTTATTTAAAAAAATTAAATATTTTAAATGATGAAAATTAAGTTTTGTGTGTTTGAAAAATATCTCTGTAGTTAGAGAAACTAGAGGAGCAAATTTCATATTTTTTTAATTTTTCTTTGATTTATTGGAATTATTTTAATGAAAGCTCATTTTTAGCCTTTAAAAATTATTTTTAAGCTTTGAAATTCAATATTTCTATTTAGAAAATCAGGAAAAATATTCTAATTGTTCTTAAGTGATTAGGGAGCAACTTAGAACATTTCCATGATATTTTTTATTTTTATATTTTTTATGAATTTTTAAAATATTTAAAATAGGCTAAAAAACAAGTTTTTATTCTAAATATTATTTTATTTTTATAAAATATCCCTGATCACAGAGAACTCAAGAAACTAAGTTTCATAATTTTTTGAGTTATATTTTGATTTTTAAAAACATTTAAGTGTCAAAGGAGGTATTTATCTTTAAAAATCAACTTAAGTTATCAAATGAACTCAAAATATTTTGAAATTTTTATAGTGAGTTCTCTCGATCATAAACTACAGTGGAGATAAAAAATTAAGTCATTTAAATGTTTATATATTCCAAAATTAATTATTTTATTGATTTAGTGTTTGTAAAATTTAAGTGCATTTTAAATGACTTGACCCATGAAATTATTTCCAAAAGCTCCTCTAGTTATGGTGGACCATCCAAAATTTTCTTAGAATTCTCTATTCAATATGCTAATTTCCATGATTATTTTAAGGAAATAATGTGCAAGAAATTGAAAAATATGGATCTCTGTATAGGAACCTCCTCTAACTTTGAAAAAATCAGAGGATGTTTCCCTTGACAGAGGCTACAACATGCCAAAATTTCAAGCCAAGGTGATGTATCAATATGCATGGAGAATCAAATGATCCCAAATAGTGTTTAATTAATTAAAAATATTTTATGCATCCAATGGACTTGAAATTTATTCCACATTATTCTCCTCTATTCACTGAGCTAGAGCGTATTTGTATTTTATTTTTGTGATTTTTCTACACAAAGTTATGAATATTTGAAGTTTAGGGAGTTTAAATAAATAGAAAAAGCCCTACTTTTCTACTTATCCACGCGGCTGTAAGCATTATTTTGGGTTGGTTTGTGGGGTTGCCCGTAAGAAGCTGTCGGTCATTGGAATCGAAATCCCGTCGCCCGCTTCGGAAGGACGTTGAAGTATGAAATCAAACTGACCCCATATTTTTCATTGTTTAAAATGAGAGAGCACTGTACCTCAAATCTTGTATCTATCCCGAAGGATAACACAAGACTTGAGGATGAGGCTTGATCAAATAAACTAAGGAAATTATGACATCCGTTTAGTTTGTGAAACCTTTGTATTTGCCGACAAGTTCCCTTATTTAATATAAAAGGATTAAATAAGGTTTATATTAAGCTGGGTTCGGACATGCTTCTTATAAGGGCAAGCCCCTATAGTTAATTACATCTTAAATGACCAAAGTCACTTAAGAAGACTCTCGATAAAAATCAAGAAAAATTATCTTAAAGGAATTTCAAAGGTAGGACTCTTCAATGAAATCGGACGTAGAGGTGTGAAAGGGGATTGGTTCAAATTTGGAACATTTTATTATAAAATCCAATGGAAGAGGAACTAGGGGATGTCATGGATCCAGAGGAGAACCTCGGTGACTTCCCAAGCTATCCTAATGTTTGGCTTCAGTTTTGAGGAGAAATATTTGGGTGTTTCATCCTACCAATTTTATTAGTTTGGGCTTACATTAGTGTGAAATGATCACAAAAATAGCCTGAAAGATGTGAGGATTTAGGTCGTGACAAACGACAACCTCGGAATCCCAATACGAGTTAGGGCTTATATTGTATAACAGGGCTATGCAAATGCCTAAAGATAAAGTGAAGATTTACGTTGCATAAGCAAGCAACCTCGAAGTCCTATGGCTTTGTTGTTTAAGTCTAAGGAAGATTGGTTTTGCTGGGGAAGACAGGTTTTGCTGTTGAAGATGGCCGTGCTACCCACCATGCTAGCTCAAAGCTCCTTGCCCGACAACTTTGAGTTATCTAGTGTGTCAAGTTATAACATCAAATCAGATGGCCATATGGTTGATGTTCTTTAAATTTTATGAGGGCATATTAAAGTCGATTAGAGTGACACCGGTTAGGATCCTACGGTTCCCTCATTCCGGCATCACTATTTTCTATTGGATTCACTTAGTTCAAATGAACATACTAAACCCAACTTAATGAGTTCAATAAATTTGTTTAAATTTTGGGAAGCCTCGTTAGCAACCGTAGGTTACCTCCTATGAGGAATTCCCGATCATCTGATAGAGACATCTTAATTTAGTTGAAGTTGTGGTTTTTGTGTGATGTTTGTGATTAAATTTTGAGTTGTTTTATATTTTGAATGTTGTGGCGGTGAATTTTATTTTGGTTTTGGTTATGGTTAACATGCAAGTTTATGTGGGTAAATGCAAGCATGAAACATGTAAGGAAAAGGCAGAAGAAAGACGGTACTATAAACTATAAAAGCGTACCTGGCGAGTCTTCTCGTTCCACCACCTGAAACTTAAAATGCATGTTAAGGCAGTTTATGAAGAGCAGAAAAGGTAAGTTTTTGGTAATTTTCCTAACCCTATGTCATATCTTTGCGAGTCCTTAGAAGTTTAATTAAGGATGATTCCATTGAGCAAACAATATTAAGTTTAATAGGCCTTTGAGGTATCCAACAGGTTAGGAGAGGGAAGCAGGTCCATGCCTCCTTCTCACCAACTGGTGAAAAGCCTCGGGTTCATTTAAACTTATTATGTTACTTAATGGTTCATCCTGTAAATATCCTTATTACTCAGTGAACATTGATGTCTCAATTATCCCTAAGAATAGGGTAAGTATCACTTATCATTTAATTTGAAAATTATATGGGTGAAGACCCTTAAAGAGGCAAGTCAGTGTAATTTGAACACTTAGCCAAATTTTTAAACCTAATTAGGCTTAGTGGTGTTTCAAGGATGTTTGATATAATTATGTTTATTTCTCTAATCCTCATTTAGTCAATTTTGATTTGGCCTAAGTCACCACTAAGCCCTTAAGACCTAGGTGAGTGTCTTAATTAGTTTTGAAAATGGTTAAGCTTTAAGTGATCATGATTCATGACTTGGATTTTTATTTTAAAATCAAAATAGGGGTATTAAATTGATTAGTTATTGACTTCAAAAGTCATACCCCTAAGTCTAGGATCATTTAATTTTAATAAACATTCAAATCTTAATAATTTAGAAATTTATTAATCTTAATTAAGCAAGTAAGATTGGTTTCTACCAATTAAACCCTTGTGATTCAATCATCAAATGAATTGATTAAGATAAGAGGTTACCTATTTTGTCTCCTTGAATTAAGCCTAAATGTTAAATAAGGCTAAATTTCCAAAATTACACATTTGCCCCTAAGGCTCAAACATTTCATAATTTGTCAAATTCAATTCAAATGACTTTGAAATTTTTATCCTACCTCATTTATGGGTCAATTAAGACATTAGACGAGAAAAATGTGATTTTTCAAAATTTAATTTAACTTATATGTGAAAATAGGATTTTTCAAAGAAAATTCCTAACTTGACAAAGGTAAATTATAATCTCTTGAAATTTCTACTGGAGGTAGACCTAAACTATAAGAGCCTTTGGATCAATTTTCATAATTTTTTGAATTCTCTGTGATTTATTAGAATTATTTTAAATTCTGGTTCATTTAATAAAAATAAAATATTTCAGGTGGTCAAAATTAAATTTTGTATTTTTGGAAAATCTACCCAAGGTTAGAGAACTCAGAGGAGCAAATTTTATATTTTTTTTGATTTTTCCTTGATTTATTGGAATTATTTTAGAGAAAACTCATTTTTAGCATTTTAAAAAATTTTTTAAGCCTTGAAATTCAATATCTTTATTTAGAAAACCAGGAAAAATATTCTAATTATTCCTAAGTGATTAGGAAACAATTTAGAACATTTTCATGAGTTTTATTTTTTTATGATTTTTATGAATTTTTAATTATTTAAATATTTAGAATAGGCTAAAAATCAAAATTTTATTTTAAATATCATTTTATTTTTAGAAAAAACCCCTGATCATAGAGAACTCAAAAAACTAAGTTCCACAATTTTTTGAGTGATATTTTAATTTAAAAAAAATATTTAGATGCCAAGAGTGGTATTTATCTTTAAAAATCAATTTAAGTTGTCAAATGAACTCAAAATATTTTGAAATTCTTATGATGAGTCCTCCGGATCATAAATCACAGTGAAGATAAAAAAACAAGTCGTTTAAATTTTTGTATTTTCCAAAAATTAATTATCTTAGTGATTTAGTATTTGTAAAATTTAAGCATATTTTAAATGACTTGACCCATGAAGGTATTTTCAAAGGTTTCTCTGATCATGATGGACCTTCCAAAATTTTCTTGGGATTTTATAACCAATATGCTAATTTTCATGTCTATTTTAAAGAAATAACGTGAAATAACTTAAAAAATGTGGGTCTCTGTATAGGAAGCTCGTCTGACTTTTGAAAAATCAGAGAATACTTCCCCTGATAGAGGCTACAACATGCTAAAATTCCAAGCCAAGGTGATGTGCCATCATGCATGGAGAATCAAATGATTCAAAACAATATTTAATTAATTAAAAATAAAATATGCATAACATGGTCTTGAAATTTATTCTACATTATTCTCCTTTGTTCACTGAGCAAAAGGGTATTTTTATTTTATTTTTGTGATTTTTCTACACAAAGTTATGAATTTTGTAAGTTAAGGGTATTTAAATAAATAGGAAAAAGCCCTATTTATCTATTTAAACAGTGCGTGCTGACTAGATTCTAGGACGCTCCGAAAACATGCGTGGCGCACTCTGGTTGGAAGCCGCTGTCCACGTAGCTGCTGACTCAGCCCACGGTTTATGTCCCAAAGCGTTGTCCAGCTCGATCTCCCCCGTCCATTTGATACACGCTCGATCGAACGGCTCCCCGTCATCGTCCCCGATAGAATGATCCCATACCCGTCCACACTAAAACCTTAAGATCTCAGCCTGAACTCAACCAAATCGCTTTGGGTTTGATCCTATGAACTCGTCTAAGTGAGACGAACACATCCATACGGTTAAGATGCCATGAAATCAAGCTTAAGTAAATGGAGAATCAAAGTAATCTCGGGAGAAGGAGAAGTTGTATACCTTTGCTCTGAGAAGGGAGGCTTCAATCAGAGGTGCTCGGCACGTTAGTTGGGGTCCAAGGAGGCTAGCGATTGAGTCCCTGGTCTTGGTGTAAGGTCTAGGTATGAACTCGACCAAGCTCGATTTCATGTGTTGGTCTAGAGCTATGGTAGAGGCTTTGTGGAATGGGGATTTGATGGGGCTTAAGCTTCTTTCACTCTTGTGAAGGTGTGGGCACAAGCAATTTGAAATTTGGTGGAGTGTGAAGGTGTACTGGGTTCTGTCCTGGTTTCCGACAGGGTTTCAAGCTCAAAATTGAGCTCAGGCAATGAGAATGGGTGAGGAAAAATGGTTGGAATGCACTGAGCGAATCTTAGGGAAGCTCTGTGTGAAATTTAGAGAGGCCTCTCTAAGGAAATTTCAGCACATTCTTTAATGGCCATGGAGGTGGCCTTTTATAAAAATGGGGCTATGGTGGTTGTCATGGCCAATTAGGAGGTGTAATGTGGTGCCTAGGTGGAGGGCAGAGGAGCTCCATAGTTTGATTTGGATGAGCTGGTCTCTAAGTTTGATTTGGGTGAGGTGCCATGGGAGTGGCTCTAGGTTTTGGGCTTTTCTGGCCACTAAGCTAGTTGGCTGGCCAACGGGAGGTGGCTAGGAGCTCAGGGAACCCAGAGGAATCCATCACAACAATTTAATGCAAATGTGCTTGAATTTGGCAAAGATATCTTAAGCATGTGCATTTTTGGAAATAAGATTCCTTAATTTGGGGGATTTTTGGTCCATGGCTTGATTTAGGTGATTTCATGGTGTTTGGACTGGTCACTAAGTCCAACTAATGGCTTTAGTGGAGTTAATTTGGTGGCTTTAGGGTGGTTAGGTCACATTTATTGCATGGGTCCAAGTGAGTGCAAATGACCAAAACTTGGGTTTGGGATAGGTTGGCCATGTCAATTGGCCCAAATAATTGTTGAATTTGGTGTAGATGATCATAAGGAACAACTTTGGTGAAGGATGGAAGTGGTTTTGAGCTCAATTGGAGGGTCAATTTGAAGGAATTTTGAACTTTAATCAATTTGGTCATGTTGGGCTAGGCTTGGGTCTAGGTTGGGTTAGCCTTGGGCTAAGTCCAAATTGATTGTTTTAAATGGTCAATAGGGACATCATGAAGAGTTTTCAACATGAATTGGATGCAAATTTGGAGGTTAAGGCAATCAATTGGGTGAAATTTAGGGACTTAGCCAATTTGGGGCTAAATTTGGGAATTTTAGATTTAAGCCAAAATCAAATGGATTTAAGGCTTCACCAAGGCCAATTGATGGTTGATTTTGATGTATAGGAATGTCATAAAGATTTTTCAACATTAATTGAGGCCAATTGACTAGGCTATGGGTTCAATTTGGTGAGATTAGGTCATATGGTCAAAATTGGGGTTTTGACATAAATCAAAATTGAGCTCAAATAATGAGCCAATTAGGCTTGAATTTGGTTTATTTTGGTCATATGAAAAGTAAATTTGAGTTTAGGATTGAAATTGGGGACAATTGAGATCAAATTGATGGACACTTGAGTTGGATGTGGGAAAATTTGGGTCTTTACAGGGAAATTTGGGGATTTTGGTTAAAGATGGTCAAATTGGCCAAATTGGGTCATTTAGTAGTTGAGAGAAATGAAATTGGGAATATTTGTGATTTATTTTAATTTTTTGGGAATTTTTGGAATTTTTTGGGATTTTGAGCTATGGAGGGGTATTTTGGTAATTTGGAGGTGTTTTAGGGGTAAAAGGCTAAGATGGGTATTTTGGTAGAGTTGAGGTACTAACCATCACCAGTAAGCCATGGACCAATGGAAACCCCATTTTGGGTCCTCTACATAGTGACCTTAGCTAAACCATCGCCCTAGGGCTAGTAGGTTTAGGGGACCATCTACATGAGTATCCCAAAAGATCAATGGATCTATGTTAGAAATTTGAGTTCAGGGTTGTGAGTGATTGTGGGTGTAGATAAGTGTAGTGAGTGCCTTAGCTCGAGAACAACACCTAAGGTCAACCTTAATGTCCAGCAATCCTAAGGGTGACTCATCTTGAGTTTCCCCCACAGTGACCCCACATACTAAGTATTTAGAGCTTGAGAGCAATATGTGGAACTTTAAGTTGAGTGGAGAAGAGTTTGGGATTTCTAGTGGTGAGGGTTCCATGTCTAGTTTTCTAGGAATAGTCAACAGTAAAAGTCCTATGGATAGACCCTAGGCTATTAAAGAGGAAAAACTAAACCTCAACAAAAAATGAGGTCAACAGCAGCACCATGTAGATCGTAGGCAGCTCTGAAACTCCACTCGGTGTACTCCTATTGGATACCGTCGTCCATGCCAGCAGCCACACATTCTGTTGTTTATGTAAAGAAGCATTCTCTAGCTTCAACTTGGCCATCCATCTGATACACGCGCGATCGGACGACGCGTGGTTATCGCCCCCAATGGCTTAGGCCAAGAGCCGTCCACCTTCAAGGCTTATCATCTTTCTCATTTCTCAACGAAATTAAGTGAATTTTTTTTAAAATGCTCATCTTAGTGAGACGAACACATCCATACGGCTAATGTGTCATGAAAGCAAGCCCAAGTAAATGGAGAATCAAAATAGGCTCGGGAGGAGGAGAAGTTTTATACCTTTACTCTAAGAAGGGAGACTTCAATCAGAGGTACTTGGCACGTTTGTTGAGGCCTAAGGAGGCTAGGGATTAAGCCTCTTGCTGTGGTGTAAGGCCTAGGTATGAATTCAACCAAGTTTGATTTCAGTTGTTGGTCTAGAGCTATGGTGGAGGCTATTTCAGAGGGTAATTTGATGGGGCTTTATCTTCTCTTGCTGTCGTGAAGGTGTGGGCACAAACAATTGAAGTTTGGTGGAGTTTTGAGAGATGTCATGTTTCTGCCCTAATTTTTAAACTCAAAATTAGGGTTATACAAGGGGAACCAATGCAGTGGAGTGATTGGAATGGGCTGTGGAGATCTCAAGGAAGCTCT
>NEWO01000796.1:130512-142371 GCA_003013225.1 Phalaenopsis aphrodite | reverse complement strand
TTAGTGCATGGGTCCAAAAGGGTGCAAATGACCAAGTCTTGGGTTTGGTGTAGGCCAGCCATGTCAATTAACCCAATTAATTATTGCATTTGGTGTAGATGATCATAATGAACAACTTTGGTGAAGGATGGAAGTGGTCTTGACCTCAATTGAAAAATCAATTTGAGGGAATCTTGAACTTTAATCAATTTGGTCATGTTGGGTTAGGCTTGGGTCTAGCTTGGGTTAGCCTTGGGCTAAGTCCAAATTTATTATTTTAAATGGTCAATAGGGACCTCATGAATGGTTTTCAACATGAATTGGATGACAATTTGGAGGTTAAGGATATCAATTGTGTGAAATTTGGGGACTTAGCCAATTTGGGGCTAAATTTGGAAATTTTGAATTTAGGCCAAAATAAAATGGATTTGAGGCTTCTACAAGGACAATTTATGGTTTATTTTGATGTATAGGAATGTTATAAAGATTTTTCAACATTAATTGTGGTCAATTGACTAGGTTATGGGTTCAATTTGGTGAGATTAGGTCATGTGGCCAAAGTTGGGGTTTTAAACTAACTCAAAATTGGGCTCAAATCATGGGCTAATTAGGCTTGGATTTGGTTTATTTTGGTCATATCAAAATTTATTTTGAGTCTAGGATTGAAATATGGGTCAATTGAGATCAAATTGTTGGACATTTGAGTTGGATTTGGGGAAATTTGGGTCTTTAAAGGCAAATTTGGGGATTTTGGTTAAAGATGATCAAATTAACCAAATTGGGTCATATAGTAGTTAATAGAAATGAAGTTGGGAATATTTGGGATTTATTGAAATTTTCTAGGAATTTTTGGAATTTTTGGGATTTTAAGCTATGGAGGGGTATTTTGGTAATTTGGCCATCTTTGGAGATTTTGGGTAATTTTGGATAATTTGGAGGTTTTCAAAGGGTTTGAATGAATTTTAATAAAATTTTGGTATTTTGGATAAACTTGAGAATTTTGGCAAAGTTTAGGTTTTGAAGGGTGTTTAGGTAATTTGGGGTGCTTAGGGGCAAAAAGGTAGATTTCGTATCTTGGTAGAGTTGGAGTGCTAACTACCATCAATAAGCCATGGACCAATGAAAAACCTATTTTGGGTCCTCTATGTAGTGGTCTTAGCTAAACCATAGCCCGGGGGCTAGTAGGTTTAGGGGACCATCTACATGAGTATCCCAAAAGATCAAGGGACTTAGGCTAGAAATTTGAGTTTAGGGTTGTGAGTGACTGTGGGTGCAGATAAGTGTAGTGAGTGCCTCAGCTCCAGACCAACAGCCAGAGTCAACCTTAAGGTCCATCAGTTTTAAGGGTGACTCGTCTTGAGTTTCCCCCATAGTGACCCCACCTACTAAGTATTTAGAGGTTGAGACCAACATGTTGAACTTCAAGTTAAGTAGAGAAGAGTTTGGAATTTCTAGTGGTGAGGGTGTCTTTTCTAGTTTTCTAAGAATAGTCAATAGGAAAATCCTATGGCTAGACCTTAGGCTACTAAAGAGGGAAAAACTAAACCTCAACCAAAAATGAGGTCAATAAATATGTTGTGAAACATATGTTCCAGGAAATGGAGTATGAGTTCTACAATAGACTGAGAATTACATTTAATTCCATGAAGGAGTATTTCGTTCATGGAATTAAGTGTAAATAAATAGGGAATTATACATTGTTGGGCATAAAATTGGAAATTTTAGGCTGACAGAATAAAATCCTCAATTCGATCTTAGTGTTTAAGAACTAAAACGAGAGTTGCTTTCAGGGGAAGGGAAATGGGAGCTCTGGAGTGGGAGCCAGTACACTCCTAGCTGAGGCACGGATTTAGGGACTAAAACTAAGATTAGCCAATGATTTTCTATAACAATGAATCGGGGTAGAGAATTAAAATTGCTCATATTTGGCACAATACATATTTAAACCATTCATTTTATCTCATTTCACCAAAAACTCATTAGAGTGGGAAGGATGCTTTTTCATATTAGAAAACTTCATCACATAAACATATTTTAGTTGTTACTGTTTAAACTTTGCATTTAAATTATACCAGTAGTTAATAATTTAGTTCTGATAGTATCTCAAACATTCAAACTTAGTGACAGTAATTTCATTTTATTTCTATGAATTTCCTAGTTAATTTATGACTTTAAATTCAAACATTTCTCGTCGGATCGATATTTAGGACTGAAATAGAAAGTTTTATATTACTTGATAACGATACGTATACTTGCGTAGAATCCCAACGTAAAGTTCTTAACATTATTATTCATAAAATACCACATCAAATTTTTGGCACCGTTGTAAAACGGATTCAACTTTATAAATTTTACAGAACTATATTTTCCGGGATAAATCGCTGAAGTGGAGTTGAATAACCTCTTCTTTGTGATTCTTCTGAATCTTCTACTTCTTTTGCCACAATTTTATAGGAAAAGACATTTTTCTTTGGATGTTACTAGGTGGCGTCTTCATGAATGCCCACTTCATGAACTGAAAATGGCTGTAAATCTCCCTTGATATAATGTTCTTGCCCTTCTTTGAAATATTTGATGCATTGGTGTAAAGATGACAAAACCATAATATGATCGTGAATTCATGGTCGTCCAAATAAAGAATTGAAAGAGGTTTCTGCATCGATGATGTGGAATTTTGCGATTGTTACCAATTCTCCAACTTTCATTAATAGTGTAATTGATCCAAAGGTTCTTTCTCCCTTTTATATAAACCCTCTTAACATCATTTTATCGGCTGTAAGCTCTTGAGCCTCAATATCCAAATATGTCAATGTCCATAGACTCATTAGTTTAAGTGATGCTCCCAGATATACCAAAAAAATGGACAATACAAATCCCCCGATATTAACAGAGATGAGAGTGATTGGAACAAGTTTTCATCTACGAAGGTTATCCCAGAATGCTCCTTTAACGAACAAACTTCATCCAAGGATGTGCTAGCCAACGAAGCTAAGAAAATCTATGGGCCAAGCAAGGCTGTAACTAGAGATTCTCTCATTTTCTTTGATAGGATTAGAGCATCATAAATGCTTAGTTTTGTCGGCAACCTCCTAAAATGAGCTAGCACATTATAATCAAATTTATATAATCCTCCAATCTTCACTTGGTTATGTGGTTTTCCACTGGTTGAGGTGGATGTATCTCTTCCTAAGTGACTATTTTTTTTTCTTTTATCCACTGGACCTATTCTTGAGGATAACACTTTCCTACTTCTTAGATTTATTTTTGTTATTTCTTCTCCTTGAAATGTTGTAGGTAAAATTTATGGTGTCTCTTTTTCTTCATCGTAGAGATCCAAGTTGATAGCAAGTGGTGCACCATAGCACTCGAGGATTGCTTCCTCACTTCCGGCTCTATCGTAACTGGTGTTATTGATATCTTCTTCATTCTTGTTAATGCAGACTTAAGTACAATTTGAGGATCAGTTTGGGATTTGACATCAAAGTTAGATTGAGCAAAGTCAGTTACGTTATCACTAGAAACAATTAAAACATAGTTGAATTCATAATCATTATATTCATAATATCATTGTGGGGCAAAAAGATAATCACACATGGTTAGAGGTTCGAGGATTTTCTTCCCCGAATCTGATATAACAAATATAACAGAGGCAGTCCCTATCCCCGTGCTATCGACCTTCATGACATTGTCCTTTTCTTTCTCTTCTAGTTGTGGCAATTTATTTGACAAAATCTCCATCTTGGGCTGAGCAGGTTGTAGACTCTAAACGGTTACTTGCACTGAAGTGGTTTAAATCTGATCTAGTTTCTTCTTGGATGACTTGCTACAAACTGTACTCCATCCTTCCTTTTTTTATTACAGATCTATCAGAGTGATTGACTCGATCAAAATCATATTTACAAAACCCTTTTTTAGGTTCCTTCAAATATTCCTTTGAGATTGTTATATTTTCTTCTTTAAAATTCCTCTCGAAGTTGAAAATGAAACAACCCTCTATCATATGTCGCAACATCCGAGGGTAAGGATAGAAATTAGGATGCTCCTTCTTGTCAGCTTCTTCTGGCTTCTTTGGTTCTAACAATCTAAATTTTGGCTTCTTCATTAAATTTCTGAATGTTCTTGGCGCAGCCTCATCTTTAAAAGAATATATCCTCTTCATTTGTTCTGAAAGAGTCGGACTCGTTCTACCCTCTGCTCGGTGCGGTCCTCCTTGGTGTGACTTTTGGCTAAACTGGCCATACTGTTGTGTTTTTTGTTGCTGAGCATGCTATGATGACCGCTGAAAACTCTGATGAGAATGTTCTGCCTATATCATCATCGACTGCTTTCCTTTATCGGTTTTTGCCACTATTCCAGATTTCTTTTAAAATATTATAATTTTTCTGGACCTATCTGACTTTTCTTAAGAATCTATGTGTTTAACTTCCTCTTGTAAACTGTTCACTTTGCTTAGCAGCTTCTCGAAGAACTTGATGGTGAGTCCCTTAAGCATGAAAGCTTCTGGCCCTTGGATGCCTTTGAGTAGAATCTGAATCTTAGGTTGTTCTTATAGTTTAGGTTCACATTTCATGCGAAGGTTTCTCTCCCTCAAGATGTAATCTACCAAAGTCTTGTTAGGCTTGTGTCTTTCAACTATGAGAACTCCAATGGAAATATGATGTTGTGCTCCGGCAGATCTTTTCACAAACAGCTGTCCTAATTCAAAAAATGTCTTCACTTATTCATTGGGTAGCTCGTCATAACAATCAAATGCAATTTTTGATAGATTGTTGGTAAACTGATGGAAGCACAAAGCTTTGTTACATATAGTGTTGCCACAACTAGCTCAAAAATGTGTTATATGTTGCCTGGGATTTCCGCTCCCGTCGAATGTCTCAAATTTTGGTGACACAACACCCTTGGCGTAGGGTAGGGCATCAAACTCCTCCGGGTAAAATCTACCTCTTGAAATCAATGCATCGCCCTTAGATTGGGCTAAGGCCTCCCGAACTTGTTTTTTGACCAACTTCTCAATATATTTCTCCAAAATTGTCCTTGGTGAGGAATCCTTCTTTTGTTGTTCATCTCCATTGGTGGAGGCAACTTCTTTCCTTTCATCGGTAATGTGAACTATTTCTGGATGGTTGAATTCTGGAGAAGCTAACTTTTGTGAGTGTGACTGTCCATGAACTGTAGCCATGGTGTCGGCCATCTCCTCCATTCTCTTTTCCATCTGACTAATTTGTTAATCCCTTAAAAAAACAACCATGTGCAAATCATCCGCGACGTTCCCTTCAATGAGAGGTTGGGCATCACACACAGATGCGACAACTCTTGTCTTGATGACATGAATATCCATGAAATCCTCAACAAGCTAATTGTTAAATAAAAATCCTCATCATCATCAATGGCTACTTCATGTTCTTTGGCTAACTCAGAAATTTCAGCTCTGAGCTTTTCAACTTTCTCTTCAATTATTGTTTCATGGATCATTTTGAGGTATGTAGGATTTTCCTGAACACCTCCCCTTATTCATCAAACTTGATAGCAATAACTACAACAATGTCTGATACTTCGGACCTTTGCTTCATTCCACATTCTTGCTCTATTGGCTCATTAAACCGTATTGGTACAATGACCTTGGGCACACATACCTTCTTTTTCAACATCGATTTCTTGAGATGGGGTGTCTCAATAGAGGCATCGGCGTGTCAGATAGGCGCATGCTCCCCACAATGAAGAACAAGTATAGAATCAGGTGACATCTTTACTCTCTCCTCCTTTGGGCCACTTTTATGAGTAACAACTGACGGTACCCTCAGACCTAGACGTGTTGAAGAGGCGCATGATCCTCACGGTGAAGAACAAATACAGAATCAGGTGACTTCTTTACTCTCTCCTTCTTTGGGCCACTTTTATGAGTAACAACTACCGATACCCTCAGACCTAGACATTACTTAGTCGATCAATGTCTTGCAGACCATGGACGAGCAATATCAACAAAATTTGTGATAGTGATAATGGTAGTATCAACTCAACTCGCCATACAAAACCTAATGTGAATACAAACTGGCAAAACTTCAGTTGACTTTTGAGACTATCGAGCAGATCTTACATCCGTTAAAATCTCTTTCTTCATCCGAGAGGACACTGTACATTCCACTCGCTTAAGCAGTTCAACCACTAAACATCCTTCTTTAGCGACCAACATTTGGAAAACTATATAAACTTTGATGATAGGAGTGAGCTCCTCCTTCTCCTCACCACGATCGTGAAGTAATGGTAGGTTTGCAACAATTTTTCGAATACTTTCATATCCGTTAGTGTCCATTAGCAGGTGGAACTACTCCCTCACAGGAGCGGAGAGGTCTCCACTAATCCAAGCCCCTCCACATGAAGAAACTCATCAACGAGTATCTTTTTGAGAATATGTGCCTTAACAGCCTCCCAAATTTTTTGACCGTGGTTTCTTCTTTGAGACAAAGTTAATGGTGCAGACTTCAAATTCGATCCAATTTCAGAAAATTATGGCAGGACGGTGAATCCTTTATTTGTATCTTCAAAAATCATAACCTCTTTTCCTTTGGCAGAAATGGGGACAACAGACTTGACAGGTGCTGGAAGAGCAGCAGTTTTCATCTTCTTACAGGAAGGGAAATCCTGGGGACAGTTCAACTTAAATTCAATGGAAGGCTCCTGAGCTTCCAGAGCGGTGACTTTCATTATGAAGAAAGGTGCTTTTTTGAGAACAACTTCTAGTTAGTGGAATCTAGTTCCAAAGTTGATAGTGGGAGCGGCATTGCGAGCATTGTGGCTAGTTGGCAGGTTGCAGGAGAAAGTGAGCGTGGGAAATGCCATTGCAACAACTTCAAAAAGAAAGCTCTGGGATTAGTTATTTGATCAACACTTTGTAATTCTATTGCAAACACTAAAAATTAATAAAGGCTGATTTGTGGACTGGGCATGTCTTTATTTAATTTTAGTTTGTGAAGATTTTAAAATTTAGTAAAAATATTTTGAAAGTAGAAGAATTAAATTAAATAAGGAATGTTAAAGAGCAAGTGCAACACACAATTTAATTTAATTTCTAAAGTAGCAAACCAAACTAGAAAGGACATAAAGAGGAAATTAAATTTAGGAACCAGTGCGGGACCGACTTGACAACGCATAATGCCCAGGTGGAACTAATCCACCAACACACCTATTGTAGGTCTAACCCCACACAAAGATAAAAATCCTAATGAATTCCTGAACCTCTCTATTCAAAGATGATTGAACAGATGGTTCTGAAGTCTGAAAGAGTTGACCGTACTTACCCAAGAAAGAAATGGGTAAAGCCTACCAATGGAAGAAGGGTAATTTTGTCCATAAGGGACATGGGCACATTACTGATGTGTGACGACAATTTTCCATGATTTAAATGCAGAGAGAAACTAGTCCCCAGTGGAGTCGCTAGAATCTATCGGTCACCAAATTGAAAATTGTCAGTTGTCAAAATAGGAATCATGACACCCGGTTTAATTTAACTTATATGTGTAATTTGAAAAAAAGTATTATTTTAAATTATTGAAAATATAAGACCGAACGGATCTCATATCCTCAGTAGTTTAAACAAACAAGCCTAATACCATAAGCAATGCAACTATCCTGAAGGATAAATACACTACTTCATGGTAAGGGCTCAATTAAATAAACTAAAGACTTTATGACATCCATTTAAATCGACAAAAAAACCATTTTTTATGTTGACCGACAAGTTCCCCTATTTAATACAAAAAATTAAAAAGTGTTATATTAAGCTGAGTTCTTGAAAGTTTTCTATAAGGGCAAGCCCTTATAGTCAATTACATCTTAGATAACCGAAGTCATTAAAGAAAAATCTCGATAAAAATCAGGGGATATTTTCTTCAAAAATTTTGAAGGATAGGACTTTCAAAAGATCAGACAAAGAGGTGTGAAATGGGTATTACTCAAATTTGGAACACTTATTTTTGAATCTAAAGGATGAAGAACTAGGGGATGTCATGGCACCTGAGGAGAACCTCGGAAACCTCCTAGGCTAGCCTACTATTTGGCTTTAACTTCAAGAAAAAAATATTGTCATCCTGCTAATTTTATTATTTAAGGCTTACATTCTAATGAAACGATCACACGAATAGCCTGGAAGATGTGTGAATTTAGGTCATAAGAAATGATAACCTTAGAATCCTAAAACAGGTTAAGGCTTAAATTGTATAGCAGAGTCATACAAAGACCTAAAGAGAAGTTGAGGATTTATGTCGCACTAGGCGGACAACCTCAAAATCATATGACTTGTTGTTTCATTCTAAGGAAAGATGTGTTGTTGCAGTTCCTCTTACTGTTGCACATCGCAAATGTAGAAGGCTGCTCATAAAGATAGCTTCAGGCTTTTCGGCGAAGCGGCGGTCCTAAGGTCTAAATGTTTAAAGGTTTAAATGACAAGTTAAATTTAATTATTATATCGGGAGTTAAAGTTGATTAGAGTGACACCGGTTAGGATTCCACGATTCCCTCGTTCCAACACCACTATTTTTTTGGATTCACTTAATCTAAATGAATTTACTAAACTCAACTCAATGAGTTCCATACTTTCATTCAGATCGTGGAAAATCCCGTTAGTAACTATATGTTACCTCTTCTAAGTGATTCTCGATGATCCGATAAAGACGTCTTAATTTAGTTGCAATTTTTGTTTTTTTTTTTGTGATTAAATTTTGAATTGTCTTATATTTTGACTATTGTGGCGGTGGATTTTATCTTGCTTTGATTTATTTAATTTTAGTTTTAGTTTCAGTTCCATGACTATCCTAAAAGTTTCAGTTTTGACATACAGGGTGACCTTGTTGTTTAACATGCAAGTTTATAGGTAGGAAATGAGAGGTACAAAAAGGTAAATAAAATTAAATTGCAATGCAATAATTTAAAAGTGTACCTGTTGATTCTTCTTGTTCATCCACCTGAAAGGTCAGTATTTCCAATGCATATGCATATATTTTTACAGGAATTAAAACATGCTTGCATAAAAAGAAGAGAACACAGGTTTGAGATGTGTCTACCAAACCCTATGTCATACATTGGTAGGTTTAATTTGTTCATCTATGGGGATGATTCCATCAATAAAATCAAAATATGTCCAAGTGTCCTCCGAGACTCTCAAAGCATCATGTAAAGGTCTTGGGTAATACCTTAGACATTTCATAGTCCTTTGAATCATCTCGAGTTCATTTTGGTCTTATTATTTTTGCTATGTAGTTCACCCAATTCATACCCTTATGCTCAATAAACTATTATGTTTTGATTATCCGTTTAATTGGGGTAATTATCATTTCATGTTACACTTTCGAATTATACGGGTAAAGGTCCTTAGGGGCTATTTGGCTTAATTAAGAAACTTAGTTGGTTTGATTATAAAATATTGGCTTGTAGTGTTTTAAAAAGGTTTCAAATTATTTATAGGTCATTTTATAAACCTCTTTAGATAAAATTTTGATTAATCCTAATTCACTACTAAGCCCTTAAAACGTACTGAGGAGATTTGTAATTTTTAGAAAAATTTAAATATTTATATTTTTTAATTCTTATCAGGAATCATAAATCATTTTAAAACCATGAATTGGGGTTTTAAATTAGTGGGTTATGATCTTCCAAAGTCCAACCCCAACCTCAATATCTTCTTATTTAATTGCTCTCCTAAATTTCATCAATTTAAGAAATTACAAATTGTCCTTAATGAGACCAAAGCGAGATTGATAGCTATCATTTATCCCTTTCATGTTTCAATCATCAAGATATGTTGATTAAGATCATTTATTACCAATTTACCCTTTGGTTAGGCCTAAATATTAATTAAGACTTAAATTTCAAAATTACCATTTTGCCATTATGGCATTAACACCTTTTAAATCATTAAATTAAACCCAAATGACTTTTAAATTTTTATGTTACCCCACTTATAGGTTAATTAAAACATGAGAAGAGAAAATGTGATTTTTAAGAATTTATTTAATTTTATAATTACTTTAATGCAAAAATAGGGATTTTTAATGAAAACTCAATAACTCAACCAAAACAAAACCTCTATCCTTAAGAAAAATACTAGAGGTTCCCCTAAGTTTTAGTGGTTTAATTTTATTATTAGAGTTATTTATTTAATTTGAGTAATAATTAGATATAAAATATTATTTAAATGTAAAATTAAGTTTTATATTTTTCATAATTCTCTCTAAGTTCAGGAAACCTAGAAAAACAAATTTCATATTTTCTTTTGGTTTATAGTTTAATTATTAGAATTATTTTAGTTGAAAATAAAAGAAAATTAAATTTAAGTCCTTACAAAATTAATATCTTGACTTAGAAAATTAGGTGAACTATTTTAATTTGTCCCAAATGATCAGCAAGCAAAATGTGACATTTTAGGGTATTTTTACAATTTTGCAATTTTTATGATTTTTAATTAATTTTTAGTTATTTAAATATTTAAAAATGGCTTAATAATGAATTATTTAAATTAAATCAAAATTTATTTTATTTAGGTTCCCTTGGTCATAAGGAGCTCCCAAAACCAATTTGGTTTTTTTAGTTATATTTTATTTATTATAATTATTTAGTGCAAAAAATGTAATTTCACTTGATTAATTCATTTTAATGGTCAGATTAATTCCAATTGACTTGAAGTTTTTATGGGAAGCTCCTCTGATACGAATTTATAGTGGAGAAAAAGTTTTATTCCATTTACTTTTATATTTTGTCCAATTTTATTATATTTCATTTTTAGGGTTTAATGACAATTATGGTTATTTTTAATGAGTCAAATAAAGTTTATATTTTTCCTAGAGTCCTCTAACCACAATAAACTTACCAAAATAAGTTTTGTATTTTTATGATATATATTTTAATTTTTATGATTTTTATACCAAAACAAGGACCATTAGCTTGAAAATTAAGAATCTATGGTTAGAGATGTCCCTTGACCTTAGAAAAATTAGGGGAGATACCTAACAATAGAGAGATCAGAAGCCCCATGGTCCCATGTTTTGGTGAAACACCAATGCAAATGGAGAATTCAAATGAGAAATACACTATCTAATTAATTAAAAAGCACACATGCATCAAACATACTCACATTATTCAACTTTTTTCACTAAGCATGAGGGCTTTTTTCTTTTACTTTTATAATTTTCTATGAAAAGATATGGATTTTTGAAGTTTTGGTCATTTAAATAAATAAAAAAATCCTGATTTATTTACTTATCCAGCTTAGCACTAGCATATCCGACACAGCTCCGAACCTCGCACGCGTTCGCTTCTGGTTGGGCTCCTCCAGCTGAGTCAGCTTGTTGTTCACGCACTGAGAAATCATCCAACGCAATCTCAGTAGTTCTTTCAATACATGTGTGAACGGATGACTCTCTGTCATCGTCCCCAAGTCCCCCAACCCGTGAACCATCCACCACCTTAATTTCTCCCTCGATACTCAACCAAATCAAGTGCGGTTTGTTTATATAGACGTGTCTAGACTAGGACAATACATCTATACAGTTAATGAAGTCTTAAATTGAGTCTATAAGCATGGAGAATTAAAATAAGCTTGGTTTGAGGGGAGAATTCAATACTTTTACCTAAGAGGTGTGGCCTTGATTGGGTGCTTTCAGAAGCTTGAGTTGAGTCTACAAAGCTCCTAGATGAAGCCTTGAACCATGGTAAATAGCTTAGGTATGAAATCGATCGAGGCCGATTTAAGGTGTTGATCAAAGTCTATGCTAGGGTGGTCTGGTGATGGGGCTTTTATGGGGGATCTTCTTCTTTCACTCAAGGGATGGTTGACCAAAGGAAAATATGTTGAGATTTTTATACTTTTTTATATTGTTTTTAATGATATTG
>NEWO01000796.1:114611-129626 GCA_003013225.1 Phalaenopsis aphrodite | reverse complement strand
TTTGGGTGCTGATGTGTAGATGTTAGCCCTCAGGTGAGGGGAACGTGGGTGCTCTGAAGTGAGATACGATATCCTCCCAGCCTAGCTGTAGAATCAGAAACTAAGCATAGGATTAGTCAATGTTCTTTATGCCTAGACCAAAGGGTAAAGAATATGTATGCTCCTATTTGGCACAATATAATTGAACTAATTCATTTTATCCATTCACTATAATTTCTTCGCAAGGAGAAGGATGCTTTCTTATATATTGAATATCACAATTAAACGTTATTCTCTCTCATTAATTACTATCCAAAATTATCTACTTATTTCAATTGCCTATTAGTGACAGATAAGCAACTTGAGCGTTGTTGTAGTTGAAGTATTACTTTTTATTAAATCTTAGTCCGTAGTATTCTATTTCTCCCTGTGGGATGGATATCTAGGACTCCATTAGAGCCCTTGGAGTCCTATATTACTTGAGTGATACGTATACTTGTGTTGACAATCGACCTTAACATTATTGAATATTATATCTATACATCTTTATTAAATCAAATATATATATATAAAGTCACAGTCAAGTTTTTGGCATCGTTACTGGAATTTAAATCTTCTAGTAGGGTCATCAAATTCTTGTAATTTTTTATTTACAAAAAGGTCGGTCAATGGTGTGGGTGAATTTAATTTGGATTTGGTGGAGTTTTGAGGGGTGTCCTGTTTCAGGCACAAACTTAGGCTGAGAAATTGGCTCTGGTCAATAGGGTAGGGGACTGGAAGATGGTTGGGTTGAGCTCAAGAGGTTGTGAGGAAGCTTTGGGGACAATTTGGTAGTGTCTCCCCAAGGAATTTGAACCTCTTCTCCCTTGTCTGTGGAGGGTGAGTTTAAATAGGGGAGTCTATGGTGGCTGTCATGGATGGCTGAGGTGACTGGGAGCTTAGGTGGAGGGAAGAAAAGTGCAAGTGTACAATTGGGTTGGTGCAGCTCAGCTGGGCTTATTTTTGGGTGTTGACCATTTTTTACCTCTCGGTTTTGGGTTTTCCGGCAACCAAGGTGGCCGGCAAGCCAGGGTCAGATCACCATCCCACTAAGGATGATCAGTGGTGGGCAAATGTGAAACCAATTGGGGTTGTTCATGGGTAGAGGTGATTAATTGAAGTGTAAAGGGTTTTGGGCTAGGTTGGGTCAACCATTGGTCTAGCCTTATTGGAATGAGCTTGGGTGACTCCCCATGGCTGACCAAGGTCAGACGGATCTATTAAAGTAATGTGGAGAGGTCCCTATGCAAAGTATTTATCTAATCATTGGTTAGAGTGTGGCATTAAAAGGGTTAAAATCTTTTTTAAGGGATCTTAAAAGAGGATCCTCATTTAGCCATTAATTGATTTGTGAGGTGGCAAAGGCTCATATGGCTCACCTATGGCTTAGGGATGACTTCATGGCTTGTCCTTAGCTTGGTAAATTTGCATGAAAAGGGACTTTTAGATTTATGGGGTTTTTCATGAGGCATAATTTGGAATGACTAGATCATGGGTTTAAAACTTAGGTAATGATTTTGATTAAATGGATGATGAAAAGAAATTTCATGCCATGTGGGCTTTGAATTTGGGCTTTTGGAATTAAATGTGGTGGGCTTGGGCATTTAAAATTCGGGGTAAATTTGGGCTAAGATTTAGGTCAATTAAATATTTAATTTGGTTTAGGGAGATGTCATGAAGATTTTTGAAAAGATTTCAAGTGATTTTGAATTGAATTGGAAGGCCACTTTTGGTGGAATTTTGACTTGGGCAATTTAGGAATTTTTTATTAGATTTGGGTTTTGTAGAAATTGAGCTTACAATTGGGTTTTTATTTGATTTAAATTGGTATTATGGATGTTGAATTTTGGTTTGGAATTAAAAGTGAGCAAGATTGGGGTCAATTTGTTTGACATTGGGGCTAATTTGGGAAAAGTTGGGCCTTTGAGAGTAATTTGGGGCTTTTGGTCAAAATGGGTCAATTTGGCCAAATTAAGTCTATAAGAGTGGTTCAAATTGATTTTGGGGACAATTGAGATTATTTTGGAATTTTTTGAAATTTTGGAACTTTTGAAAATTTTGGGACATTAGGGGCATTTTCGTAATTTTGGGGTATTTTGGATTTTTGGTGAATTTTGATCAATTTGGGTAATGGGTAGCACTTTGAAATGATTTTTTAAAAAAATTGGGTAATTTGGGCAATTTTGGAAACTTTGGCAAAAGTTAGGGTTATAGGGGTATTTTGGTAATTTTGATGAAAGTTTAGGCTATATTGGGTAAGTAAGTCATGAAGCCATTTCCAAGTCATGCGAACCAGGAGAGGATTCAGTTTGGATTTTCAATATGTTGGTACTAACCCTCTTAGTTAAGGGCTAGGGGTTTGGGTCCACCAATATGATTTTTCAAAAGTAGTTAGGAGACCAAATCAAGTGTAAGTGGTCCTAGGGTTAGGGGTGTGTAAGAAAGTGTAGTGTGTGCAAGCTAGCCTAACCAAGATAAGACCAACCAAAGTTTGTCCTAAGGCTTGTCCATCCTTTGAGGTCTCTTTTTGAGCTCTCTCATATTGATCCCACCTACTAAGTGCTAGAGGTTAGGACCAATATATGAAACTTCAAATTGAACAAAGAAGAGTTTAGAATTTCTAATGGTGAGGGTTCCTATTCTAGTCCTTTTGAAATATTCAACAAGAAAGTCATATGGCTAGAACCTAGGCTACTAAGGAGGAAATTATACATCAACCAAAAGTGAGGTCAACACTCTTTCTCCTTGTGATTTGAATAAATTATGTGTAGGGTTATAATGGTTTAAGATTTTTTTTTTTCAAATTTTTGTTGGATTTTTTCTGGTTCTTTATTTTTTTTTCCAATTTGTTCCTTTTTTTGTTTAAATTTCTTTGCAAACCTTCCGGCTTTGGGGGGGTTTTGTTTTCCCACTTGTTCGTTCCCCCTTAACCTTTGGTTGGGGGGCTTGCCCCGCCCGTGGGGGTGCAGATACTTAGGGAGATAAGTTTTGATGGTTGTAGAATTGATTATTCTAGAGTGATAAGATAGAAACTTTTCCAATTTAGTCTTAGTTGAGAACCGGAGTCACTGGTAGGTCTTATAACGAGAGCACAGTAGGTAATCTGAAAGTGAGAGGCTAGAATCTACTCAGCACCACCATACAATTAGGAACTTAACTTTTGATTAGCCATTGTTTTTTATGTACTTTAGAGAGGGTAAAGAATATGTATGCTCCTATTTGTCACAAAACAACATTTAAATCATAAGATATTTGATTTCTACTTTACTTATGCTCTCATCACAAGAGAAAAGTGATTTTAATAATATAAAAACTTTCCAAAATTTATCCAACCTCTGTAGATTAGGTTTTTACTTAATTTAAATTTAAAAGTAAATTAGTGAATTTAGAAAGATTAAACTTTTCAAAAATTCCAAACTGAGGCTTGATAGTAGTAGACTAGAATTAGCCAAATGGATTTCTTACCTCGCTTTTCTTTGGGATCGATATTGGGGTTTTTAATTAAACCATATATTAATTGAACAACACGTATATTTGCTTAGTAACCCTAGTTTGTAAATTATTAATAAAAAATTCTAGATTTTATAACATATCAATTTTGCACACTAGCTGCTAAATATAAATTGGGTCATGTTTTGTTCATCTTTTGAAAGTTAAATTACTGTGTAATTACGGGTTGGGTTACAAAAACACCCACTTATTCATTATAAGAGAAAGGTAAAAAGGAACTACTCGCAATGCATGAAAGAAACAATATAAGTCATCCTTTTAAACAAAGCAAATACCCTAGAATTATGTTTACAAACAATGCAAGATGAAATAGAACATGATATTTTGCTTTTCCCCTGAAAATGTGACGAGGATCTCCAAATACCTCCCACAATGGTGATTTCTTCCATTACAACCTATCACAAGTTCCTCACAAACTCTTAAAACAAATAAAGAGAAACTAGCCTACTATAACAAAATTCATGCCCTAAGCTTCACAAGAACTTCTCCTTGACCTTCTGAGGAGTTCAACCCTTATAAAGTCATAAAGAATGCTCAATGGAACCACCTATATGTGCCAAATAACTCCTGGATCGCGTGGAGAAAACTGAAAAAACTTCAACAAGAAATTCTGGTGCCTAAAATCTAAGCTCTGTCTGGTCAGCTAGATTCTAATGCCTATGTGCCACAAAAGGATTGCCTTGGTAAAAGAGCTTGGAGAATTGCCTTGGTGCCCAAAAGCTGACGCTTAGGCATTGGTTGTCCAATTTTGCTTTTACGTCCTTTTCACCTTTTCTTTGCTCCAATTCTTATTCACTTCAGTCCAGTTCCCTATCTATTGTATTTGCAAGAAAAGCATGAAAATAACCTTCTTAAATTGCAATTTCATCAATAAACTAGTGCAAAATAAAAAGGAAAATAAGCACGCTTTAAGCCTTATGAAAATCCCCCAAACTTAAATGTAACTTGTCCACTAAAATTATAAAAACCAATTTTATTAATTTGAGGTAATGGGATTCATTAAAATTATCCAAAATTTTGCTTCATAAAATACATAAATTAAATTTAGAATATTTCTAGCAAACCAGCCTATCCTTAGGGTATGAGTAAACCATTCCTCAAACAAGGAAAACTTGATTTTCTATTCAATTTATAAAGAAGTAAACTAACTTAACTATTTTTAGATGATGTAAAATAGAACTTAATCACTCCTTTTTTTAAAAAAACTTACACATTCACTTTTAATAAATATAAGCGTAGGAATTTTATAATATTTCTACTTTAAAAAGATTCCAATGAAACCAATTTTTAATTCGGCTTCTCCTCAAGCTTCTCCTCCTCTTAATACTTTCTTTTTAATCTCTTTTTTTTTCTTGTTTTAGGATGTTTATTTCAATCCTTAGCTCTACTTTAAGAAGAATTACTATATCTGGATAAACCTCTAATAGTTTTGAATTTCATTGTTAACCCTCTAAAGTGAAACCAAGCACACTCTTTCACTTTTTCTTTTAAAATTTTTAAAGGAAATGTGTAATAATTTAAATTTATATTTTTAATAGAGGCATAATTCTTATGATTTTTATATCAAAGATACTAGGGTTAACGAATAAGTAATTCTTTGTAATAGTAATTAGTGAAGTCTTTTTTCCACTAGTAAAACTATAAGTTCACTACACACTAGTCTAGACTTATTTGTATGGAAATTAAAATAAAAATATTATGTTTTCCTTACTCTAAATTTCAATAATTTCAGCTTACAGCACATACCTCAATTTTTTTTAAATCATAATTTTTTTAAAACATAAGTAATAGAGGACAAATAAATTTTAGCTTTTAAGAGATTTTTTTCCCTCCCCCCAACTTGATTTTTAGCATATATACTAACGTAGAACTAAATATAAGTAGGGAGAAAACTTAGCATTGAATTACATAATACCACATGTATCTATCTTAAACACTTACAATTATTCACAAAATTGAACTAACATGCTGTAAAAATTAAATCACAGCTACAGGATTAGCATGAAAGTGCACAATAAAGAACTGAAATATTGCAACATATAAGTATAAATTAAAAACATAGCAAAATACAAACTAGTCCAGGAATACAACCATACCACAAAAACACAAAATACTATGTCCAATGCAACATAAATATAAAAGCAAATACTACAGCACCACAATACATCCACATCGCAATAAAAATAAATATAGTCCTCATCCTCATCATCATCATCATCAAAATCACCAACATCATAAACTTCCTCATATGAATCCTCCTCCATTGGCCTGCTAGGCTCAACTGGTAAGGAGGGAAAATTAGAAACTCCATTGATCTGTCACCCTCAATCCACTGATTATTTTAGGAGAGGCAGAGTATGTTAAACTAAGCGAAATCTCGAAAGGCAGCCCATGTGTTTTCTAATGTGTTGTGCATGTTACTATTTTCTAAATTTATTTTGAAATTTATTTTAAATTTTTAATTGTATTTTTTTTTAATATTTTTGGATTTTTTACCTATGCAAGAGTCATATGAATTTCATGGATTCTTACCGAGTAATTTGTTTGCATGCGTTGATCTCCATCTTGTGACTTCATGTACTGTTGTTCGGTATATATTTTCATCTGATTTTGTTGAATTGTATGGTATGAAATTTTTTTGTTACATGCTATGCTTTTGCACCATCGTGTCATTTTTCATTTGACATGCTTATGATAGAAAATAAATTTGCGGGATGGAATTATTCATTCATAGTTGCCTTGTAAAATTTTTCAGAATTAAGTTGATGATAATATTGTAAAGTGGGGACTCACGATAGGAATCTTAATGTGTTAAAGTCATTATAAAATTAATTTAGTTAAAAAATGAATACTTATTACAGGGAGGGATTGAAATTACTAATATGATAACCAAGTCTACCCTTTAACAACTTTTGCCTAAATCTGAAGATGTCTTAAAATATTTTTAAAAATAATTAAAATATTAGTAATCAATCAGAGATATTTTAAGCCTTTTAAATTTCAATCCAACCATATTAATTGAGTCTTGACTTTTTGATGAGCAATTTTGGAGTAATAGTAAGAGAAATTAAAAATTATCATTAGAGGTAATTAGGCATTCTTCTTTAAAAAATGTGCTCCACCATATACTTTAATTCACTATGGAAATGGAATAAAAAGAATTAAAAAAGAAAATAAAAACTTAAGAATTCTGAAAGTCCTGTTTTAAAAGAAAAATTAAAATAAATGGTCAGCCATCCTGAGATGAAGTTTGATGTGAGCATAAAAAAAATTGGTGTCTTTGTTTACTCATAAAAAAATAAGATTTAAAAACTTTTTAATGAAATTATTAAGTTATTTTTTTCTGAAATTAGGTTAAGGTATGGAGGGATGGTCGGCTAGTTAGTAGAACCTTAACCAATTTAAGACTATCTTAGGGAAACGAAAATATGTCAATTACACCTTATAAGAATTTTAAGATTTTCTTAAGGTTAGGAAGAAGAAAACTAAAGGAAGGATGAGCTTATTACAATTAATGTATACCATATCTTGAATTGATATTTTCGTATCTATTATTACACTTAAATAATCCAGTTCACAAAACAGGAAGCTCCAACGTCTTTTAAATCATTGATGAGATATGAGACTACTTAAGAGAGTAATAATTTTGAGAGAATTGATAAGTGGTAAATTTACATATCTATCCTACATTAAATATCATATTTTATTCATCATTTATCACTATGTTATGTTTTTATAAGTTTCTTTTATGGTATTTTGCATGTAATAAATGTTAAGCATGCAAATGCAAAGTTAAAACGCATGATATGGTATTGAAAGACACAATACGGTAGATCCGAGCATGACAACAATGTCTGATCTGAATGTGAGCACACCATAGCTGGTATGGCCACTCCAGTGCGAGTGTGACCATGTTGTAGGTCGATCAGATATCATTTTAGCAAGTGTTGATTTTGGCTAAGGCTTTAAAAGGGAAGCTAGGGCAGCCTCTTAAAGATAATGATAAACTTATGGAAGCACTTCAACAAAGATTTCAAGGTTTGAATATGAACTCTAAACTTCTCCTCTTCCTTGAAAGAGAGAACTTCTAGGGTATCTTTTCCTTCTCTTTCTCTTTTCATGTAATTTGTTGATGTTTTGATGAGTTGTGAGAGGAGGCATTGAGTGCATTTGTATGAGATGAGGTCATCGAGTAACATTTATTGAACATGTAGTGCACACTGTATTTTAAGGACCAATTGGATCGGTTAGAGTTTTATGTACTTCTTACACTGCTCCTCTTTTTATTCTCACAATAGCAAGTATTGCTTCTTTCTTATTTCATGAATTATAAGTAACATTGCTTTCATACTCCTTGATATAAGGATTCTAGTTTTGTTATGGTTTTCATTCAATAGAAATTATGTTTCTTTTAACATATTTTAAATGCATAAATTTTTGAGTTGAGTTGTTATTCTTCTAATCCTAAGTTACTTTTTATCGGATGCGTAGTAGAATGAGAAAGTTATTTATATGTTATTTTTCAAAATGCAGTAAGAAAGTGTTGAGTTTTTCATAAGTTATTTTTAATGCCATTGTATAAATCTTACATTTATGAAGAACTCAACACTTTTTTTAGTCATTTATTTTTACTGCATTTTTAAAAATACTAGATTCATCTTTTGAATTCAACCACTTCAAACTATATTTAACAGTTCAAAAATTTAGAACTTCGCTTGTTAGAAATAATTTTGCACTTTCCTCGTGGGATCAAAACGTGAACTTTTATATCACATTTTACTTGACACATATACTTACTTGATTAATTGACCGACTTCTTTCGTGTTAAGTTTTGGGTTGTCATTTGGCTATGAAATAAAAGATGTATATTTTTATCCATTTTATCAAATTATTTGAACCTTGTGATCTTTTTCCATCATGACCATGCATGAAAATTGATTTTATTCTTCTTTAGCTATGGTACTAAAGTTATTTATAATTATTTGGCAAGGTGTGGCAGTAGACATGTAGAGTATCCCACCTAATCATTTCCAAGGCTCATAGTTGTACAGTGTGGTAGTTGGGTGGACTTGAGCTTATAAGATTATGCCTTGCATATAGCTAAAGATACTAAAGCTAATAATAGCAACCAAGTAAAGCAAAAAAGAAAAGAAATCTAGAATTTTGAGCTTTATGTATAATTAGATGTGTGGGTTTGATTTAAAACATAAATCTTCTCATGTAAGGCTTGGCAATGAAATTTTATTTTATATTGTTATACCTTGATGCAAGAAAATGGTATAAATCCTTATATTGAAACAGAATGCATCAATCTATCTTCATCACACAAAACCTTAATTAAAGTTTTACTTTTTTCATAAATGTAAGGGTATTACCTCAAAGATTAAATCTTAGTTCTTATATCTTAGCCCTCTATAATTTTGTTGAAAAAGTTTTCAAGGGGGCATTGTATTCTTATATAACTTGGCCTTGCCTATGGTCTCATTATATCTTTTTCTCCTTGTTTTTGAATCAACGGTTGAAGTATCAATGGTTTCATAGTAACTTTCTTAGATAGACTAAACTTGCAAATTTAACTTTCTACTTTAACTATTTATAAGCAAAGAACAGTATGATTTGGTGAGTTAATTCTTGCCAAACTTGCTTCTTAAGCAATATATTTTTTTCAACTGCCATGAAATGAACTTGAAAATTTTTTGTTCTAAATTGACTATGATTGTTACTATTGGCTAATCATATAATTATATTGTCTTTGTTTTTAATAAAGCACATTTAAATTAGTACCATCTTTTGTGTAAGAGTGTCCACATTCTCATGTTCGTGCCAAGTGAAGTATATAAAAATTATGATTTTTAAAATATTTTTAAATATTACGTTAAATAAGCAAACATCAACAAGGTGGGAAATACAATGGCATAGAAATACTACCTCCACATAATTGAGGAAGAAAGCATTTTACGTGTGCGCATGACTTTGCATGTTCATATGGATATGTTCAAGAAGTATTCGGGATATACTTCCGATAAACTAGAAGTGTATTAGGGATGCATAGAAATACTTAGTTGTTTGCGCAGGCAAGTAACTCCATGTAATAGGCTGAGGAAGGCCCAGTGGATTTAAATTTTATTTCTTTCTTTGGTATGACTCATGCTTCATTTGTCAGAAAGATTTTGACGACTGGAGTTGATGTTCATCAGTGCTGAGAGTTCTACTGTATGGAGACGAAAGCAACGACGCAAAAAAATATGTTTCACCTAACGCTCACTGTAAAAAAAATACTTTTTTTATAACATTAATACTAGACATTTTTATTAAATTGTCTCAAAAAGTACTTTTTCTTAACACTTCGATTTTAGAGATAACCAAAATAATTTAAGTTCTTAGGGCTTTTTATTTTTTAAAAATAAAGTTAGTATTTTTACGCATCTTAGTCAAATTTGATACAGAACAAGTACTCCTTTACACATTCGAGGATCAAAAGACGCTTACTGAGAAAGATGCTTTACCAGAAACCACCATTGCTCTTCTTTACAAAAAAGAAAAAAAACACTTATAAGTGTTTGGTCTTGGGTCAGATTACTTTCAAAAGGTTTCTAAGAGATCCAAAGTTCAATTTCCAAATTATACTGATTCTGATATTTCGATATTATTTACTTCAATCTACTACAAATATTCAATGCATTTTCATGAACAACGTCCCATAATATTCACAAGTATTTCCTCATTTGCTTACTAATCATTTGGGTTTTTTCTTTAAAATAGATAGGTTCCAGAGTAATCAAAATAGCTTGTTATAAAAGCATACAACAATATCACATTAGATTCGTTACCATTTTACGTAATTTCCGACAATGATATGCTGCTTGATCTGATGCAAGTGTAGATAACTATCCTGAATGCTCTGTGTATCTCAGCTTAAAGAGAGTTTGTTAGAAATTCTCCATAGATGTGAAATTTAATCAGAAAGTTTGGTGCTAATGGGGCCAAAGACTGTTAGAAAGTTGGCCTCATGAGTGAATGATTAAAGCTAGGTATCCAAAATTTTATGTGAGGTGGCTCCGGAGCAGAAAGCTCTGCACCTGATAAGTTTTCTGCTGCTGATAAATTGTTGCATTGAAGCTGGTTTCTTTCAACTCAAGCGCCTAGCACATGGAGGACCCCAGCGGCTTCAGCTCTCCGAAGGTCGAAAAAACTATCTTTTTCTTATATACAGAATTGGCATTAGTTAAGCTGACTTATTTGTTGTTGATTTTGCTTTCTTTTATGCTGCTGAAGTGCACCAAATATGCTGCAAACCGCAGCTCAAATGGAAGAAAATCTGCGAAGGGTGCCCAGTTACAGCCTTATAAACTCCAAACCGAGGTAAATGGATGGCGATGAATCTTCCTTCTGCAAATAGTGTGGTTGGAAGTAATCCACAAAAATTTCTAGATCGGAATATAGCATTAATTGATTAGTGCACAACCTGAAGGCCTATCGTTTTCTCCTTAGTTATGCTGGGAAGATTTCAACATGGCCCTTCATTATCTGACAAAATAAATAAATCTTTTTATGATTAGGTGGATAAAAAACTAGTGTACTTGTAAAGTGGACACAAGTGCAATCATAAATAAGAGAGAGCACAAAATCAATCGTAATTATTAAATTTTATGTCAACTTAAATTGTTGCCTGAGATTTCAAGACTGAAATAAAAAAAAATGACTGTTCGAGCCGAAGCTCATTGGTATAGGACATGACCAATTAGTTTGATGCGTCAAAATAAAACTTAGAACTTCAGATGAGCCTACTATGTATCCTTTCGTTTTCGGACTTGGTTGGGCTTGTTAAATTTTAAATTCATTTCTTCATTTTTTAAATTTTTTTTTTTTTTTCAAACAGCAGCAAGGACAAGCTAAGGAGCAAGGTTTTGTTCGAAAAGCGCAAGAGTTTGCTGCTGAAGACGTTACACATCGGATGCCGATTGCGCAGAGCCTGCCAATAACTACTGAGAAAGCTCATGTCAATGCATACAATTTCACTTAATTTAACTCAATCAACTCCCTTCTTTGCCGTTTCATTGTGTTTTGCGCAAAAACTTTGCAGATTCTGGAGAAACTCTCAGCAAAGGAGCAAACGAAGCCACACAGCTTTAGGCTTCATACTGAAGAAAGAGCGGCAAGACGTGCTGGATTCAACAATATGGTAAGGATTTGAGAACTCTTTTAAGTTGAGCTTTTCAGAGAGTTGATATCAATTATACATAATAAAGTGCAGGTTGCTAGCAAAATTAGTTCCATGGAGATTTTGAGGCGGTTTGAAGAGAAAATTCAGAAGGTTATAGAAGAAGAGGAGATAAAGATTATGAGGAAAGATATGGTACCAAAAGCTCAGTTGATGCCTATATTTGACAGGCCATTCCTTCCCAAAAGGTAGCATTATATAAAGAAAGTAACAGAAAGTGAGGGATGAAAAGAATATTTAGTGACAAAATCATCACTGAAAAATCTTTGAGGGGACAGTGGCTCCACCCTGGGAATAATTGAAGTTTTGGGAAATAATTTTGTATGCTTAAGGCCTTTGGTTGCGAGTTTTGATTTTGATCATTTAATAATTTCTTATTAAATTTTCTCAATATTAAGAAAATATGTGACGTTGGAAATACGGATTAGAGGTTGAAGTTATATATATATATATATATATATATATATAATTGTATATTCATATATGTTTATTTTTCCTGAAAATTAGATGAGAACCATGAGAAAAGAATATTTATCTTGTGTCTCATTGAACTTGCCTTGATCATCAGTCAAATTAAATACTTTACATTTTAACTTGCCGTTATTGTACATATGTTTGGCAGGTCAAGAAGACCACTAACAGTTCCAAAAGAGCCAAATTTTCGTTTGCTTAGTAAAAATTGCGGGGATGCCCAGGATGCTTACACTGTCTATCAGTATTTCAGCCAAAATTTGAAGGCCATTAGATGATTGATCTGCAGCTGAAAATTAAATTTTAATTTTGACTCTTAAGTTGTGTTTTATTTTATTTTAATTTTGTTTTTTTTTTGTTTTTTGGTTGGCGTGTAAGCGTATGTGCATTCATTTTTTTCATTGCTAGTTTCCTTTTTTTTTCTTTTTTTCTTTTTTGTTTTTTTTCTGGTGAACTTCTCGAGTGAGGAATGAGAGCACTTGTATTTTCTTTATGTTCTCTTTCAATAAAGCTATCAAGGTGACCATTATACAAGAGAAGGTTTTCTGATTTGCTGTACAATAAATGTTTATTTGCCTGTCTAATCATGTTTTTATTTTTGTCATTACATTGAGATAATTAATTGTATAATACAAATTTGGAGCCTCTATTTCTTCACATCTAATTTTACCGATTTACATGAAATGTTAAATTGCCCAACAAGCCAACTAAATAGGTGGTTTAAATCAAACCAGTACAATATTTAGAACGAGATTTGTCTTGCAAAAGAAAAGCTAAATTTTCCTGTAAATCTATTATATATATATATATAGTATAAGGCCCGAAGGTAAATTCCTTGCAGATAAAAGCATTTAGCGAGTGCGAGGCAGTGCTTACTCATAAGGTATACAACAAAGGCCAAAAAGTCCAAAAAAATTATTACAAGTATACCCCAAAAAAGAAGGAACATGAAAATATTTCAAAGAGTAGTGAAGGTTCAGGTGGCAGATGATAAGATTGCTTCGTGTGGGACTGGGAATCTGCGAGGGGCGATCAGGTAACATCGCAAATCATGAATAAAACCGCCGATATCTCCAAAACCAGCCGCATAAGGTCACAATAACACCACGATGAATAACACTAAGCCTTGTAACTCGTCGATGAATAACACCAAGCTTCACGGGAACGTGCAAAGGAAAACAACAAGAGGGAGCGAGCCGTGCGATGTTACCACACGGAATTACACGAGCAATAAGAATAACGCGAGTAATAATACCTAATACTGTGTGAAATAACACGAGGGAAAATATGCCGCGGTGGGAGAGTAACACCAATGCCATGCGGAATAACGCGACGAATAACACGGGGAATGACACAATAAATAGCACGATAAATAACACCAATACCACGTGAAATAACATGAGGTAAAATATGTCGTAGTGGCAGAATAAAAACATTATCATGCTGAATAACACGAGAAATAACACGGGGAATAACACAAGGAATAACATCAATATAACACTAATGCCACACGGAATAACACAATGAATAACACGAGGGAAAAATCCAAGACTTGGAAAACTACCATGAATAACACCAAGAAAATTATGGAATAAAAGAAGCAACATGCCAGATACAACAGTCCAGAACACCTCCAACAATGGAAATAATTCTCGAAGCTTGACCCTTAGTGCGATATGGATAAATATATACACATATACATATATATATATATATATATATATATATGGCTCAAGCTTTTGGTTTAAGAGGAGTTTGATTTTTTATATATTGCTAAGTCTTGATCCCAATTTATTCATTCTTTCTAGCAAATGATAACAAAAGATATTAGGGCTGATGTTTTAGTTATGATAAAATAATTTTTACGGATTATAACTACTATGAGTCTTTGGTCTTTTCAACCACTGAGCAAGGCTCAAGTATGGAAAATCCCATGTTGCGAGATTATAATTTAGTGAGCTCTAGAGAATGATTCTATATAAACTTTCATTCGTCAAATAATTAATATAAATTGATCTAAGAATATGAAGTAGTTCGCCAATCCCTAAATGCCCAATTTCATATAAAAAGTTAAATTGACTATTATAAAATATGTTGAATTTTGATCCATTTAATTTATCGTTTATAGCATGTACTTAACAACCTAAAATTATATGATAAGAGAAAGTTGTCGGATGACCATTTAAAATCACCCGTTGTTTTAAAATAGAACTGAAGTGGGGCGACTGAAATTATTTCACAATGTGTATGGTGTCATTTAATTGATATGAAATAGATTGTTCAAGAAAGAAAAAACCAAGATGTAATGTATGATCATTGATGTTATAAATAAGCCAAATATAATATCAAGCATGTTTAAAACCTATTTCTCATGAATCTAAATTATGATATATTATAAATTAATTTACATGCATAGCACATAAATCTTGTATATTTGCATATCTAACATCTTAAGTCTGATATTAATGTTTAAAACACTGAATCATAATCACAATATATTATATACATAAAAAATATGCATTTCATTTAAAAAATTAATATTAGTGATATTTGTGATGTGAAATTAGAGATTTCATTGTTGAATAATTCACAATATATTATATACATAAAAAATATGCATTTCATTTAAAAAATTAATATTAGTGATATTTGTGATGTGAAATTAGAGATTTCATTGTTGAATAATGAAATATTTATGTTTTAGAGCTATATATATATATATATATATATATATATATATATATATATATATATATATATATATATATATATATATATATATATATATATATATA
>NEWO01000796.1:18098-37374 GCA_003013225.1 Phalaenopsis aphrodite | reverse complement strand
TTAAAATTTAAAACTCATTTGAATTGATTTAATCACTAAAAATGATTTTTAGTGTTCCTTATGATTAGGGGCACCTAAGAAAAATAAAAATTATTTTAAAATAAATTGTTCATTTTTGTGCTATTTTTGGATTTAAAAATAATTTAAAATAAATAAAAATTGCAAAAGGAATGAAAGTTCCCAAAAATGTTCCAAATTTTCCTTGATCACTTGAGACTCTTTAAAATATTTTTTTTAGTTTTTCTAATTTAATTATGTATTTTTAAATTTTAAGAATGTATTTTCTTAATTTTTCATTAACATGATTGTAGTAAATAGAATAAAAATCATATAAAGTGAAAAGTTTATTTTCTAAGTTCTTCAAACTTAATGAGATTTAAGAAAAATATAAAAAGGGAATTTTCAAATAAATTATATTTAATATTTAATTAAACACTAAAATTAATAAATAATTACAATAATTAAAATGTAGTTAAAAAAATCTTGAAATTTGGTTCAAGTGGTTTTATGACCTTGGTGAACCTCCAATAAGTTTCTCATCAACAAAAACCTTATTTTAGTTAATTAAATAAATTAATAATTAAAATCCCTTATTTTTGAATAAAAATAGTTATAAAAATTAAAATAAAAATCATAATTTCTCCTCAAATATTTTAATTGACCTATGTGTGGGGTACCATAAAAATTTCAAAGTCATTTGAGTTCAATTTAATGAGTTGTGAAGTGGAGAGGCCCTAGGTGATAAAAAAAAGAAAATTTTGGATTTTGGTGTCCTAATTAAATTTTAGGTTAAACAAAGGGGGTGGGGGGGGTAAATGGGTAACATTATTCATAATAAACTCTTTTAGATGTTTGAAATATAATGACTTAATAGAAAGAAACCAACTTGTTACATTTTTGCATGATAAGAGTAAAAATATAATTTTATAAATTATTGAGGTTTGTATGCTAGCTTAACTGGATGATACTAAGGTAGTGGGCTTAAGCTAGGAAAATAATAATTCATTTATTTGTAGCTCTCTAATTGGTTATTAGATGATAAGTGTGATCCTTTAATCAGAATTGAATTTAATTTAATTTAGAATTTTGGTTATTACAAACTTACCTTAAGATTGGATTTAAGGGCTTAGTAGTGAGCTAGGCTTGATATTTAAACTTATTTATTTCAGATTAGAATGAGAAACATGATTAATTATTGAACAACTTTAGAAACTACAAGCCTAATTTTGATCATGGGTACAAGATCTTTATTGACTTGAGCTTGCCTCAAGGGGATCCACTTACATAACTCTTAAATAAAACATCATATGAATGTCCAAGTACCCACTCTTGGGATGATTAAAATATTAAAGTACATTGAGCATAGAGTAGATAAATCCATTAAAACTAAATTTAACTTCAAATGAATAATTGAGTAATAAGTTTGTTGACCTCACTTTTGGTTAAAGTTTAGTATTTCCTCTATAGTAGCCTAAGGTCTAGCCATAAGACTTTCCTATTTACTATTCTTAGAAAACTAGACATGGAGCCCTCACCATTAGAAATTCTACCCCCTTCTTTAATCAACTTGAAGTTCCACATATTGGTCCTAACCTCTAGCATTTAGTAGCTGGGATCACTATGGGGGAAACTCAAGATGAGTCACCCTTAGGACTGTTGGACCTTAAGGTTAACCCTGGGTGTTGGTATGGAGCTAAGGCATTCACTACACTCACTACACTTATATACACCCATATTCACTCACAACCCTAAACTCAAATTTCTAGCCTAGATCCCTTGATCTCTTTGGATACTCATGTAGATAATCCCCTAAACCTACTAGCCCTAGGGCTATGGTTTGGCTAAGACCACTATGTAGAGGACCCAAAATGGGGTTTCCATTGGTCCATGGCTTGTTGGTGATGATTGGTACCTCAACTCCACCAAAATACCCATCTTGGCCTTTTACCCCTAAAACACCCCCAAATTACCAAAATACCCCTCTTGGACCCAAAATTCCAAAATTTCCAAAAATTCCCAGAAAATCCCAATAAATCCTAAATATTCCCAATTCATTTCTCTCAACTACCACATGACCCAATTTGGCCAATTTGACCATCTTTAACCAAAGCCCCCAAATTTTCCTTTAAGAACCCAAATTTCCCCAAATTTAATTCAAATGTCCATCAATTTGACCTAAATTTTAATCCTAAACTCAAATTCACTTTTCATATGAACAAATTAAATCAAATCCAAGCTCAACTGGCCCATGATTTGAGCCCAATCTTGATTTGGGTCAAAACCCCAATTTTGACCATATGACTTAATCTTACCAAATTAAACCTATAGCCTAGTCAATTAGCCCCAATTAATGCTGCAAAATCTTGATAACATTTCTATACATCAAAATTAACCATTAGTTGCCCTTGGTGAAGCCTCATATCCATTTGATTTTGGCCTAAATCCAAAATTCCCAAATTTTGCCCCAAATTGGCTAAGTCCCCAAATTTCACCCAATTGATTGCCTTAACCTCCAAACTGGCATCCAATTCATGTTGAAAACTCTTCATGAGGTCTCTATTGACCATTTACAACAATCAATTTGAACTTGGCCCAAGGCTAACCCAAGCTAGACCCAAACCTAGCCCAACATAACAAAATTGATTAAGGTTCAATATTCCCTCAAATTGACCCTTCAATTGAACTTAGAACCATTTCCATTCTTCACCAAAGTTGTTCCTTATGATCATCTACACCAAATACACCATTTATTTGGGCCAATTGACATGGTTAATCTGACCCAAACCCAAGTTTTGGTCATTTGCACCCACTTGGACCCATGCACTAAATGTGACATAACCACCTTAAAGTCACCAAATTAACTCCACCCCAGCCATTAGTTGGACTTAGTGACCAATCCAAACACCATGAAACCACCTAAATCAAGATATGGACCAGAGGTCCCTAAACTAAGGGATATTATTTCCAATAATGCACATGCTTAAGATATCTTTGCCAAATCAAAGCACATTTGCATTAAATTGTTGTGATGGATTCCTCTGGGCCCCCTGAGCTCATAGCCACCTCCCTCTGGCCGGTCGGCCATCCTAGAGGCCGAAAAATCTCAAAACCGAGAGCCACCCCCATGACACCTCACCCAAATCAAACTTAGAGGCCAGCTCCTCCAAATCAAATTGAAGAGCTCCTCTGCCCTCCACCTAAGCACCACAATGCACCCAAACTTGGGCCCTGAGAGCCACCCCATGACCATTTTTATAAAAACTCACCTCCCACGGCCATGGGAGGTGTGCTGAAATTTTCCTAGAGAAGCCTCTCCAAACTTCACACAGAGCTTCCCTAAGATCCCCTCAGTGCATTCCGACCATTTTCCCTCACTAATTCCCATTGTTGGAGTTCAATTTTGAGCTTGAAACCTTGTCGGAAATCAGGACAGAACCCAACACACCTCCACAGTCCACCAAACTCAAATTAACTTCACCCACACCTTCACAATAGTGAAAGAAGCAAAAATCGCATAAAATCTTCCTCCCACAGAGCCTCTACCATAGCTCTAGACCAACACCCAAATCCGGACGTGATCGAATTGATACCTAGGCCTTACACCACAATAAGGGACTCAATCCCTAACCTCATTGGACCCCAAAGAACGTGTCGAACCCCTCTGATCAAAACTTCACTTCTCAGAGCAAAGGTATAAATCCTCAACTCATCTCGAGCTTATTTCGATTCTCCATTTAATTAGGCTTAATGTAATTGCATGATTACCGTATGGATATGTTCGTCTTACTTAGTCAAGTCTATAGGATCAAACCTGAGGTGATTTGGTTGAGTGTAGGCTAAGATCTTAGGGTTTTAGTGTGGACAGTCATGGGATCATTCTATCCAGGATGATGACGGGGAGCCGTCCGATCGCGCCTGTATCACATGGATGGTCAAGATCGAGCCAAATGACGCCTCGGGACATAAACAGCGGGCCGAGACAGCAAGCTATGTGGACGGCGACATCCAACCAGAGCGCACCACACATGCTTCGGAGCCGTCGTAGGATGAGGTGGCACACACGGTTTAAATAGATAAATAGGGTTTTTCTTATTTATTTAAATACCCTTAACTTAGAAAATTCATAACATTGTGTAGAAAAATTACAAAAATAAAATAAAAATACCCTCTTGCTCAGTGAACAAATGAGAACAATTTGGAATAAATTTCAAGACCATTTTATGCATATTTTATTTTTAATTAATTAAACATTGTTTTGAATCATTTGATTCTCCATGCATATTGGCACATCATCATGACTTAAAATTTTAGCATGTTGCAGCCTCTGTCAAGGGAAATATCCTTTGATTTTTCCAAAGTCAGAAGAGGTTCTTATACACCGATCCATACTTTTCAAGTTATTCCACATTATTTCTTTAAAATAATCATGGAAATTAGCATATTGATTATAAAATCCTAATAAAATTTTGGAAAGTCCACAATGGCCAGAAAAGCTTTTGGAAATAATATCATGAGTCAAGTCATTTAAAAAATCCTTAAATTTTACAAACACTAATTTACTAAAATAAACAATTTTGGAAAATATAAACATTTAAATGACTTGATTTTTGATCTCCACTACGGTTTATAATCCGGAGAACTCATCATAAAAATTTCAAAATATTTTGAGTTCATTTGTCAACTTAAGTTGATTTTTAAAGATAAATACTACTTTTGGCATTTAAATCATTTTTTAAAATATCAAAATATAACTCAAGAAATTATGAAATTTAGTTTTTTGAGTTCTCTGCAATCAAGGATATTTTATAAAAATAAAATTATATTTAAAATAAAAAACTTGATTTTTAGCCTATTTTAAATATTTAAATAATTAAAAATTCATAAAAACTTAAAAAATAATAAAACTCATGGAAATGTTCCAAATTACTCCCTAATCACTTAGGAACAATTAGAATATTATTTCTGATTTTCTAAACAAAGATATTTAATTTCAAAGCTTAAAAATAATTTTTTGAATGCTAAAAATGAGTTTTCACTAAATAATTCCAATAAATCAAAGAAAAACCAAAAAAATATAAAATTTGCTCCTTTGAGTTCTCTATCCTCAGAGCGATTTTTCAAAAATACAAAACTTAACTTTCACCATTTAAAATATTTTATTTTTATTAAATAGCTCATAATTTAAAATAATTCTAATAAATCACAAAGAATTTTAAAAATTAAGAAATTTGTTCCAAAGGCTTATCTAGTCTAGGCATACTTCCCATAAAAAATTTAAGGGTTTAGAATTTACTTTGGTCAAGTTAGGAATTTACTTTGAAAAATCCTATTATTGCATGAAAATAATTATATAAATTAAATTAAATTTTGAAAAATCACATTTTCTCCTCTGATGTCTTAATTGACCCATGAATGAGGTAGGATAAAAATTTTAAAGTCATTTGAATTGAATTTGACAAATTATGAGGTTTTAGAGACTTAGGGGCAAATGTGTAATTTTAGAAATTTTGCCTTAATTAACATGTAGACTTAATTCAAGGAGGGAAAATGGGTAACCTCTGATCTTAATCAATTTATTTGATGCTTGAAACATAGAGGGGTTAATTGGTAGAAACCAATCTCACTTTCTTAATTAAGTTAATAAAATTTTAAATTATTAAAATTTAGAAGTTTATTAAAATTAAATGACCCTCGACTTAAGGGTATGACTTTTAAAGTAAAAAATTAATCAATTTAATACCCCTATTTTGATTTTGAAATAAAACCCAAATCATGAATCATGATCACTTAAAGTTTATCCCTTTTCAAAACTAATTAAGAAACTCACCTAGGCCTTAAGGGCTTAGTGGTGACTTAGGCTAAATTAAAATTAACTAGATGAGGATTAGAGAAATAAACATAATTAAATAAAAAATCCTTGAAACTCTACAAAACCACAACTCCAACTAAATTAAGATGTCTTTATCGGATGATCGGGAATCTCTCGGAGGAGGTAACCTACGGTTACTAACGAGGCTTCCCACGGTTTAAATGAAATTATGGAACTCATTAAGTTGGGTTTAGTAAGTTCATTTGGACTAAGTGAATTCAATAGAAAATAGTGGTGCCGGAATGAAGGAACCGTAGGATCCTAATCGGTGTTGCTCTAATCAACTTTAATATGCCCTCATAAAATTTAAAGAATTTCAACCATATGGCCACTTGATTTGACATTATAACTTGACACACTAGAAAACTCGAACTCGTCACAACAATGAGCTAGCATGGTGGCCAGCACTGCCATCTTCGACAGCAAAACCTGTCTTCCCCTGCTAAACCAATCTTCTTTCCTTAGACCTAAACAACAAAGTACTAAGACTTTGAGGTTGCTTGCTTATGCAACGTAAATCCTCACCTTATATTTAGGCCTTTGTATAGCCCTGCTATATAATATAAGCCCTAACTCCTCCTAAGATTTTGAGGTTGTCATTTATGACGACCTAAATCCTCATATATTCTAGGCTATTTGCGTGATCGTTTCAAACGAATGTAGGCCATAACTATTAAAATTAGTAGGATGAAACACCTAAATATTTCTCCTCAAAACTGAAACCAAACATTAGGATAGCTTGGGAAGTCACCGTGGTTCTCCTCTGGATCCATGACATCCCCTAGTTCTTCTTTTGGATTCCACAATAAAATGTTCCAAATTTGAACCAATACCCTTTCACACCTCTACGTCCGATTTCGTTGAAGAGTCCCACCCTTTGAAATTCCTTGAAGATAATATTTCTTGATTTTTATCGATAGTCTTCTTAGGTGGCTTTGGTCATTTAAGATGTAATTAACTATAGTGGCTTGCCCTTATAGGAAGCATGTCTGAACCCAACTTAATATAAACCCTATTTAATCATTTATATTAAATATGGGAACTTGTCGGCAAATATAAAGGTTTCGCAGACCAAACAAACATCATACTTTCCTTAATTTATTTGATCGAGCCTCATCCTCAACTTTTGTGTTTATCCTTTGGGATAGATACAGGATTTGAGGTACAGTGCTTATTCATTTTAAACTATGGAAAATATGGGATTAGTTTGATTTCATACTTCAACATTCTTTTGAAGTGGGCGACGAGATTTTGATCCCGATGACCGACAACTTCTTATGGGCAACTCCCCTCCAACCCAAAAATAACGCCGACAAAGTTCAAATGAACTTGAAACAGTTCAAAGGTTTTAAAAGTTGTTTGTGGTTATGCCTCTAACACTTTTATGATCTTTTGGATATTTTGAAGGACAATTGAACTCATTGTGCTTTCTTCTAGAAAATCATCCACTAAAATATTTATGGACCCACCAAGTTAAGCTTTGGGACTCGATAATTCACCTAAATCAATACAAATACCCTACATTAATTATCCTATATTAGTTGACCAATTGCTTAAGGATTTGAATCTTCTCTAAGGTATTTAAATCCTTGTGAGCAACTAAGGATATTTATTTTGGCCACATATGGATCATCAGGCTTTAACAAGTCTGACATCTGGGTGGCTAGAGCTGCGACGATAATGCTAATGTGTGTTAAATGAGGGATACGACGTGAGATTTTAGAATAGTATCTCATACCTCAAGGACATTCAAGAGAGGGAGGGATAAGGACCGGTGGTATTACTCGATGACTCTTGAGGAGATGAATTCCTTTGAAGCTCGTAGGTTTCCAGTAGTCCTAGCTAGATTATAGTGACTAGTCTATGAACTACACTAATATACTAAATATTTACCAAAATAAAAAAAAATCTCTTTTGCTTGTTAAAAAGACCTATGCATAAAAAAAGAAAAACACAAACAATAGCTATTACAATGAAATCATAGAATTTTGTATGAGAAGTTATAAAGGTCCAAGGTTACTCATGTGGATCGAGGTTAAGGACCACCCTCCATAGATTGTCGGGTTGGTAGCTCTTACTTAAGGTCTGGAAGCACACAGTATACCACTGAGGCCACACAATGTTTATTAATGTCTTACATTTAGTCTCGATCATCTATATGTCGTTACAGTTTTTCTCTTACTCGTTCGTGTTTTCTTATGACCAATTTTCTGACTTTTTCCATACTGGATCTTTTGTTTACATCCTTGCAATTTATTTAAATTTTTTGCAAATATATTATGTTTTATGATGCCAACCATGCAGCGGTAGCAGATGCCTATGTATGCATTTATATTCTATGCAATGCAATTTTACATATTTACTTTGCAACAATTTCTTACCTGCATTTATTTACTTTACCTGGAAAATTATACCAATGCTGAAAATTAAGAAAATATGCTTTCAAAAATAAAATAAAATAAAAAAAAACATAATACGTACTTTTAAATTTATGATGGTCCCTTGGATGAAGTAACCTACGGTTGCTAACGAGATCTCCCTAGTTTAAATGAGCTTAAAAATTCATTTAGACTAAGTAAATTCAAGAGAAAATAGAGGTACTAGAATGAGGGAACTTCATCCGTCTTTTGTTGCGATAGATTGTGTAAAATTTAATTAAATATAAATAATTAATATTCATATTCTACACAAGTATACGTATTGTTATCAAGTAATATTAAACTTTCTATTTGAGCCCCAAGTATCGATCCTACGGGGAAGGTTTAAATTGAAAATGAAAAATTTGCTAGGAAATTCTCAGAAAGTCAATTGAAATCAGTGTCACTAATTTCAATTGCTGAGATGTAATCAAAATTAAATTTCTAAACTATTATCAAATCAATTATGCAAAATTTAAAACACTAATTAATAATCTATTAACTATGTTTATGTAATGGAGATTCTTATGTGAAAAAACATCCTTCTCACTACAATGAGGCTATGGTAAAATGAGATGAGATAAATGTTCATAATATGTATTGCGCCAAATAGGAGCAATTTTAATTCTCTATCCCGATACATTGCATAGAAAATCATTGGCTAATCTCATTGTTTTGTCCCTAAATCTGTGGCTAGGCTAGGAGGATACTGGCTCCCACTTTCCTTCACCTGAAGGCTAACTCTCGCTTCAATTTTTAAATACTAAGACTGAATTGAAGATTTTAGTCTATCACCCTAAAGGTTCTCCTATTCTACACCCAACAAAGAATATTTCCCTATTTCTTTGCACTTAATTCCATAAATGATGTTCTCTTTTATGGAATCAAATGTGATCCTTACTTTGTTGTAGAACTCATACTCCATTTCCCGAATCATATGTTTCACAACACATTTTAACAATTCAATTGGCCGAATCGAAAATTAAATTAAGTTCAGAGTTGAAAAATCATCACAATTTATTTTATAATTTAATATTGGCACATTCATGTTATCTCTTCATTTCACCATATCTCACAGTAGGGAGAAAGATAGAGGAAACTACTCAGACTTCATTAGAAAGAAATAACAAAACACAAATTTCATATATAAAAGAAAGTTCATATAACACTAATAAATAAACAATACTTATCTGAAAACTCTTTCTCAAAGTAAATCCTTTGTAATCTTTCCTTAGAAATGTAGGAAGAAGATATCTCTCACTTTTCTTCTCCAACACTCTTACAGAAAGTTTCACACTAAATCGCACCACAAAAACTATAAACTATGAAAACAAAATCACTAATTGAATCCAATATGGAAGTGAAATGGAATGATGTGGTGCAAAAAATGAAAGTAGAGGAGTGAAAAACATGGAGGAGCCCATTTTCTGATGAAACTCGGCCCCAAATAGAGCCCAAGGTCGGTTCTCCAAGAGGTGCCTCCAAAAACTCCTTAAAAATTGTCCAAATACATCGAACCTTCTAGAAATGGGATCTGAAATGCATTTGGGGATGTCGACATAGGTCTGGGGTCGTCGACACTATGTAAAAAATGTCCGCATTAATTTGTCTGTGTCGTCGACACTGCCGGCATTAAGCATTTCATCAAAAACGTCTTTTTGACTCCAAATTTCATCCTTTTTGTTTTTTTAGCTTTAAGCTTTAAAAATCAACAACCTGCAAGAAAACATCCAAATACCTTCCATTAAAGTGCAATATCATTAAAAATAGGTATAAAATATGGGTTTAAAAATGCATATATTTTTGGTGTATGAAAATCCCCTAAACTTACATGTTACTTGTCCTCAAGTACCTCTTTTACTACATAAAAAAATATGACTTATGATAAAGAACTTAACTTTTAGACTTCCATATTTTAGTTTTCCAAATATAATAGTATAACTTAAGAAAAATTCAAAACAACTCCAGTTAATACTAAAGGTGTAAATATATTCAATAATTACGTCTAAGGTTTTTTATCCTCTTTTTCTTTCAAGAAAAATTGCAATTTATTATATTAAAGTCACTTAGCAAATTCATATAAAAAAGAATTTCATAAGACTTTATTAATAATTAAGTTAACATTCAAATAAAAAGTTTAGAAAATGTGTTCAAGTCTTTTTCCTTAAGTTGATTCAAATGAAGCAAATTTTTAAGTAGGCATCTCCTCAAGCTTCTTCCCATATGTATATTTTTTTGCTTTTTCTTTTTATTTTTCTTTTCTTTTCGAAAGTATTTTTAATCCCCCCTTTTTCTTTTCTTTCTTTTTTTTATTCTCTCCTTTTTTTTATATGTCAAGATTACTATATCTGGATAGTTTTTAACAGTTTTGAACTTCACAATTTCTTCTTAAAGTTAATAACTTTTTTAATTTCTTAATTAACAAATTTATATTAACTTAAAGATTTCATAAAGTTTAGATCTTTTCTTTTTACATGAATCTTTTTAGATTTGTAATACTTCAAAAATAAAAATTTCCTTTACTAAAAATAGAAAAACATAGTTTTATTCTCTTTTACCAAATATCTTAGCCCCTAGAATTAACCTTTATTATTGAAAATTTTTATTTAAATTTACTATATATTTAGAAACATAAATATAATTATCCAAAGTTAACCTCTAATACCAAAGGTTATATTAAATTTTAAAATTTGAAAATATAATTAAGTGAGGACAAATAAAATTAAGTTCTTTATCTCTTTTTAAAAATGATTTTTCTTCTTCACCCACCCAAATTTAAATTTTTCTTAAAAGATTTTTACATGAAGAGCTTTAAAGATGAAGGGTAACAGAAATCATTAAATACATAAAAAAAATTATACCTGTTGGAGATTCTGATTTTTGAACATAAATTTTGAAAAAATTGCAGGTGCTAAAATGAAAAACTACAAGGCAAATAACTTTAAATTGCACATAATACATATAAAATTTGTTGAGGAAGAGCTAATCACAAAACAAAACAAAATGCTGAAGATAACAGAAGAACTAAACTAAATTTTAAAAATGAAAATAGTTTTCCACATTATAGTTTCACAAAACATAACAACAAAGTCTAAACAACGTCACAACACAAATAATATAATCACATAGTACAAACACAAACAAACAAACAAAATAGATCACCAGTCATCATCTTCCTCGTCATTGACATCTAACTTCTACTACTGATATGGAGTATAAGTAGGGTGAATAAGAAACTAAACTATATGGTCACGCCTTAGGTATCTTACTAAAGCATCATAATCAAATTTCTGGCGAATCAGATCATCAGTGTGAGCATTTCTGGCCTCTATATTCTGCATCCTATGATCCATCTTGATCCAACAACTCCCTGTTGTTGGGGTCACTTGAAGTAGGCTCACTAGAGGTTTTAGAAGTATAAGGAATATCCCTAGTCTGTCTTCCAGATCTCCAATCAACATGAGAATCATATGTCTTGATGTTAGCATGCCAATTGGTCTTTGAGGCTCAATCCTCTCCTCATCAAGTCTAAAATCAACTTCTGCCTGCTCACAAAATGTGTAAATAAGAGCAGAGTGTGCTAATCCACCAGAAGTCTCACCTAGAGCAATAGATCAAGTGTTCATATAAATAATATAGCCAACATTTATGTCCATAACTTTTTGAATACAATAGTTCTGTATGGCTCTATCTTTGGTCACCTCAGTATGATGGTTCGTCGGAATTATTCTTGCAGAAATAAAATAATGTCAGGCCTTAAATACTACATTTAAACTAGTATGGGGAAAGTTAACTTTAACTCCATTTTTTATTTTCCAAGCCCCTTTCTCAGTAGTCAGAAAAGAAATAACTTCATCTAAAACTTGATTTGTAACATAAAAAGAATGATACTGGCATCTATACACATCTTTTATAGAATAAATCACATTTATTTTCTTTGCAGTGAATTCTACCCTTTTTCCATGAACAAATACATAATAATCAGAAGTTTCAAGAAGGTTGGCATAAAATTCCATTACAATCCCAGCTATCGCATTGACATTAAAATAGCAAAAATTTTCCCACTGTCGGCAATAATCAAACATTCAACTTCTCCTCCTGAGTTTTTAAACCTTCAGTCCTGAATTACTTTCTTATTTTCACAAATGCTATGAAATCGAGCATTGTCTCTAAACATAACAAATCTCTGCTCGTCATATTCTACTTTCCTTTTGCTCGATCTAGGTGCCATAAAAAATCTAGAAAATTTTGAAAAATCTGAATAAATACTAAAATTCCAAAAATCAAAATGTAAAATGTTTTAAACTTCAAATCACTAAATAAGAGTTCATCACCAAAGGATTTTCTCAAAAAGTTTTCAAAAAATTTCCATATTTTTGGATCCATGCAATGTGAGATTAACCCTTGGTGAAAATAAAAATTTTTTGGTTTAAAGTGTAGCTCTTACCTAGAGATGATGAAATCCAAAGTCTTTTAGCCTCAAAATCACCTCAAATTCGCCCAAAATCAAGCCCTAGCCACCCAAACCGAAGGTTGACGATGACTTAAGCATAAAAATGGTGGCCACAGTAAAAATGGTGAATTTTTAGGGGTTAAAATCTATTGTGGAGTCGAGGGCGCCGTCGGTGCCGATTCAAGCGTCGTCGGCGCTGAAGGCCCTAAAAATTCCATATTTTTATTTTTTTAATTTTCAATATCATATCAACTTACTCCAAAAATTTTTAGTATTTTAAACACAAATTGTTATCTAACAATAATTCACAAACAAAACATTTCACAAACAACAATTTTCCCAAACATTAACAAACTAACTTTCATATATGAAAGTACACTTTTTACAAACATAACTTTTAATTACACAGTCACACGTATTAAACAAACTAATTATAAATTAGCGTCAAAATCAAGCCACAACACTAAACACTATCACAAAACTATACACACAATCAAAGTTCAAAATTCTAAAGCAAAAAGCAAACCAAACCAAATTAAATCCACACAATTACACTAAATATATATAATGTTCTAAAATAGATAAAGAATTTAAAGTCTTCAATTATTACACCTCTTCTTCAGTGCTTTCTCTTCCTTTGATATCTCCCATAGATTGTTAATGAACATTAAGTTGCAGAAGGATCAGTACGGGAATTAATCTGTCGAATTTTCGTTGATATACCCTTTTTCTTTAAACATCCGAACTAATCCTGATTTAAAAGTTCCAGTGTGATCAAAATTTTCTTTCATTCTCCAATCTAGGTGATCAAAATAATATTTAAGATCTCCTACTACATTCATAATACTTTGAAGTTCCCTTTCAGTTTTTTTCAATATCTTTTCTAAAGAAAACAAACTTCCAATTGTTGGTGGTATTATCGGAGTTGAAGCATGTGAAGATTGATCTATGATGGCTTCTAATACTTCATTTCCATTTCCATAATAATTCTCATCTATAGGATTCATAGGCTCCCAAGGTAATAAAGTCTTTTTCCAACTTTTATATGCAACTTGTGCTTAACTGCAAATCAAAAATATGGTAGATGGATGCCCAAGTCCTTAAATTGGTCCATTAGTAAGGATACCCATAAAAGATTTAAATATAATAGACCCTATATCAATGGGTTTTTCCATTTGAATGCAATAATTTAAAATAACTCATTCTTTAATAACTCTACTAATTTTCATAGTAGAGAGTAATTTTGCAGCAATAAAGAAATGTCATTGCTTCAAAATTGGATTAAGTAATGAAGTGGAAAAACTAACAAATCCTTCATCTCGTATCTCCCACATATCACTTTCATCCGTTAGAAGATTATACATGTCTTGCATCAAATCTTGTGTAGGAACAAAATTTGTAGAATGATAGATTGGAATGTTGTCTATCATATACAATTCATTAATCCTTGTAGGAGTAAATGGTATAGACTTACCTCGTATGAATACAACACCTTGAGTAATTTCATGTAAGTTTGCATAAAACTCTTTTACCACAGGTACGACAACTGCAGACGTAGTGCAACACAGAACTTTCCAATGACTTTGAAGAATGATTTTATCAATCGAACCAGTAGGAATGTTTACTCCATGATTAACAAATCCACTTTCTTTGATCAATCTCCTCTTTGTAATAAATTTATCATATAATCACTGCGCGTCGAAACTAATAAACTTTATTTTGTTGAAAACTCCATACCTCAAAGTATTTCTGAAATTGAAAGTCATGGAATCTGAAAATAGGAAGTTACTAGGCTTCCAAGGATGTTTCTAGCCATTTTTAAACTCGTCCCGATGGTTATTACGAAGTGAAATCACCCAAAATCCTGCCAAAAGTAATCTAAAACCATCTAACCGCACTCGACACTGTCGGCGCTCCCGATTGGCGCTACCAACGCTGATGTCCATTATCTAGGGTGCCGTCGGCCCCAGTGGCCAAAATTGCGATCATAATTTTTTTTATTCAATTCGATTCCAAATTTTCTCTAACACCAATATTTGACTTAATTTATAATAATTACAATTGTGTAGGATTATTATCTACTAATATAAAAGACAATTAAAAAACTAAATAATAATACATAACAATATAAGTATGGGTTGCCTCACACAAAGCGCTTAGCTTAACGTCGTTAGCCCGACACACCATTTATTTAGTTGGGTTGACTTAACATTAAAAATTATTTAAATTGAGGTATGTGCCGAAAACAATAATGTTTTAAATGATGCCCATTAACTTTAAATATCTTTCCAGCGTTAGGATCTTTAATAACAACAGTTCCATAATGATAGACTTTAATCACTTTAAATGGTCATAACCATCTGAATTTTAGTTTTCCCGGAAAAAATCTCAATCTTGTATTATATAGTTGAACGACTTTTCCAGGTTCAAATTTCTTCTTAACAATCTTCAGATCATGCTATATTTTCATTTTCTCTTTATAAATTTTTGCATTATCATATGCTACATTTCTAATCTCCTTAAGTTCATTGAGTTGCAAAAACTTTTTTTCACCAACATCCTTTAAATTAAAATTAAATTGTTTAATAGCCCAAAATGCTTTATGTTCCAATTTTACTCGTAAATGACATGTTTTTTCCAAAAATCAATCTATATGAGGATATTCCTATAAGAGTTTTATAAGCAGTTCTGTATGCCTATAATGCAGTATCTAGCAGACCAATCTAATTTATCAGGATTTACAGCTTTTCCTAAAATGCGTTTAATTTCACGATTCAATATTTCTGCTAGACCACTAGTTTGAGGATGATAAGCAGTAGAGAATCTATGCGTTATATCATATTTTTTGATTAATTTTTTGATTCTCTTATTCTTGAAATGAGATCCTCCATCAATAATGATTACTCTTGACATTCCATATCTTGTAAAAATATTTTTAATTAAAAATTTAGAAACACTCCAAGCATCACATCTAGACACAACAATAGCTTCAATCCACTTAGACATATAATCAACAACAAGTAATATATATAAATTTCCAAATGAAGGCATAAATGGTTGTCGGCGTTATTTCGGGTTGGTTTGTGGGGTTGCTTGTAAGTGATAATTACTTCAATGTCCTTCCGAAGCATGAAACATGTAAGGAAAAGGCAGAAGAAAGATGGTACTATAAACTATAAAAGCGTACCTGGCGAGTCTTCTCGTTCCACCACCGGAAACTTAAAATGCTTGTTAAGGCAGTTTATGAAGAGCAGGAAAGGTAAGATTTTGGTAATTTTCCTAACCCCATATCATATCTTTGCGGATCCTTAGAAGTTTAATTAAGGGTGATTCCATTGAGCAAAGAATATTAAGTTTAATAGGCCTCTGAGGTATCCAACAAGTTAGGAGGGGTACGCAGGTCCATGCCTCCTTCTCACTAATTGGTGAAAAGCCTCGAGTTCATTTAAACTTAGTATGTTACTTAATGGTTCATCCTGTAAATATCCTTATTACTTAGTGAACATTGATGTCTCAATTATCCCTAAGAATAGAGTAATTATCACTTATCATTTAATTTGAAAATTATGTGGGTGAAGACCCATAAAGAGGCAAGTCAGTGTAATTTGAACACTTAGCCAAATTTTTAATCCTAATTGGGCTTAGTGGTGTTTCAATGATGTTTGATTTAATTATGTTTATTTCTCTAATCCTCATTTAGTGAATTTTAATTTGGCCTAAGTCAACACTAAGCCCTTAAGACCTAGGTGAGTGTCTTAATTAGTTTTGAAAATGGTTAAGCTTTAAGTGATCATGATTCATGACTTCGATTTTTATTTTAAAATCAAAATAGGGGTATTAAATTGATTAGTTATTGATTTTAAAAGTCATACCCCTAACTCCAGGATCATTTAATTTTAATAAACTTCCAAATCGTAATAATTTAGAAATTTATTAATCTTAATTAAGCAAGCAAGATTGGTTTCTACCATTTAAACCCTTGTGTTTCAATCATCAAATAAATTGATTAAGATCAGAGGTTACCCATTTTCCCTCCTTGAATTAAGCCTAAATGTTAATTAAGGCTAAATTTCCAAAATTACACATTTGCCCCTAAGGCTCTAATATTTTATAATTTGTCAAATTCAATTCAAATGACTTTGAAGTTTGTATCCTACCTCAGTCATGGGTCAATTGAGACATCAGAGGAGAAAATGTGATTTTTCAAAATTTAATTTAATTTATATAATTATTTTAATGCAAAAATAGGATTTTTCAAAGAAAATTCTTAACTTGATCCAGGTAAATTATAATCCCTTGAAATTTCTACTGGAGGTAGATCTAAACCATATGAGCCTTTGGATCAAACTTCTTAATTTTTTGAATTCTCTGTGATTTATTAGAATTATTTTAAATTCTGAGTTATTTAATAAAAATAAAATATTTCAGGTGGTGAAAATTAAATTTTGTATTTTTGAAAAATCTCCCTAAGGTCAGAGAACTCAAAGGAACAAATATTATATTTTTATGATTTTCGTTCATTTTATTGGAATTATTTTAGTGAAAACTCATTTTTAGCCTTTTAAATATTACTTTTTAGGCTTTGAAATTCAATATCTTTATTTAGAAAATCAGGAAAAATATTCTATTTGTTCCTAAGTGATTAGGAAACAATCTAGAACCTTTCCATGAGTTTTATTTTTTTTATGATTTCTATGAATTTTTAGTTATTTAAATATTTAGAATAGACCAAAAATTAAGGTTTTATTTTAAATATCATTTTATTTTTAGAAAACACCCCTGATCAAAGAGAACTCAAAAAACTAAGTTTCATAATTTTTTTATTTATATTTTGATTTTTAAAAATCATTGAAATGTTAAGAGTGGTATTTATCTTTAAAAATCAATTTAAGTTATCAAATGAACTCAAAATATTTTGAAACTTTTATGATGAGTTTTTTGGATCATAAATCACAGTGGAGATAAAAAATCAACTCATTTAAATGTTTGTATTTTTCAAAATTAATTATCTTAGTGATTTAGCATTTGGAAAATTTAAGGATGTTTTAAATGACTTGACCCATGAAATTATTTTCAAAGGTTTCTCTAGTCATGGTGGACCTTCCAAAATTTTCTTGGGATTTAATAGCCAATATGCTAATTTCTATGATTATTTTAAGAAAATGATGTGAAATAACTTGAAAAATATTGGTCTCTGTATAGGGACCTTCTCTGACTTTGGAAAAATCATAGAATACTTCCCCTCATAGAGGCTACAACATGTCAATTTCAAGCCAAGGTGATGTGTCAATATGCTTGGAGAATCAAATAATTTCAGATAGTGTTTAATTAATTAAAAATATTTTATGCATCAAATGGACTTTAAAATTATTCCACATTTTTCTCCTCTATTCACTGAGTAAGAGGGTATTTTTTTTTATTTTTGTACTTTTTCTACACAAAATTATGTATTTTTGAAGTTTTGGGATTAAATAAATAAGAAAATACCCCTATTTTTCTATTTAAACCGCACGTACCACCTCAACCTACGACGGCTCTGAAAGCATGTGTGGCGCACTCTGGTTGGACGTCGCCATCCACGTAGCTTGCTGACTCAGCCAGCTATTCATGTCTTGAAGTGATGTCCGACGCAATATCCCCAGTCCATTTAATACACGCTCGATCTGACGGCTCCCCGTCATCATTCTCGATAGGATGATCCCGTGGCCGTCCACACTAAAACCTTAAGATCTTGGCCTAGACTCAACCAAATCACTTTGGGTTTGATCCTATGGACTCATCTAAGTGAGATGAACACATCCATAAGGCTATACTACCGTAAAATCAAGCTTAAGTAAATGGAGAATCAAAATAAGCTCGGGAGGAGGAGGAGTTTTATACCTTTGCTCTGAGAAGGGAGTCTTCGATCAGAGGTGCTCGGCACGTTCTTTGGGGTCCAAGGAGGCTAGGGATTGAGTCCCTAGTCTTGGTGTAAGGCCTAGGTCTTGGTGTTGGTCTAGAGCTATGGTAGAGGCTCTGTGGAAGGGGGATTTAAGCCTTGGCTTCTTTCACTCTTGTGAAGGTTTGGGCACAATAAATTGAAGTTTGGTGGAGTGTGGAGGTGTATTGGGTTCTTTCCTGGTTTCTGACAGGGTTTCAAGCTCAAAATTGAGCTCCAGAAATGGGAATGAGTGAGGAAAAATGGTTGGAATGCACTGAGGGGATCTTAGGGAAGCTCTGTGTGAAGTTTGAAGAGGCCTCTCTAATAAAATTTAAGCACACCTCCCATGGCCGTGGGAGGCGAGTTCTTATAAAAATGGCCATGGGTGGCTCTCAGGGCATAAGTTTGGGTGCATTGTGGTGCTTAGGTGGAGGGCAGAGGAGCTCCATAGTTTGATTTGGATGAGCTGGCCTCTAGGTTTGATTTGGGTGAGGTTCCATGGAAGTGGCTCTCAGTTTTGGGCTTTTCCGACCACTAGGCTGGCCGGCCAGCCAGGGCGAGGTGGCTAGGAGATCAGGGAACCCAGATGAATCCATCACAATAATTTAATGCAAAGG
>NEWO01000795.1:252071-271560 GCA_003013225.1 Phalaenopsis aphrodite | reverse complement strand
TTTTGTGTTTGCAACGATTAGCATCTTGGCATTTTGTTCTTCTTAATGGTGCATGTGACACTCTTTGATTGTCAGCACTGATTAGATTTCTTATTGGTGTAGTTATCATGGACGGTAGAAGGTTGGTCCCATCCTTCAGATTTTGTTGTGTAACCACTTTCTTCCTCTTCAGCGAGGAATCATCTTTAGTATTCATCCTTAGCAGTGACGGTAATCCCTCTTTCTTTTGGTGATTAAATATGTCTATCAGGGGACCTTCACAGTTCATGTTAACCTAACCGAAGTCTAAGTCAAAATCTACGATGCCACCCTAAGTTGCCTTTTCTCTGTTTAGAGTGAGATTCAAGTCATCTTCAAAAGCGAAGATCACATTATGTCCAGACATTTTTCTGTAGAAGATAGTAAAACATTAGTGAACTAAAATTCAGCACGAACAAGAACAAAAATGAAGCTTTTATTAAACAATAATTTTTTACTTGCAAATTTTTATTAATTCAATTTATTTTAATTAGATTTTAGAACTTGAAATTGAAGGAGGTAACCAAAGTGGGCAAATTCCAAAAAAAATTCATTTTATTGAGATTAATTTATTACAAAATTTTGCACTCAATCACGGACGCTTGACTTAAATAAATAACCCCAAGACAATCACAATTTCAAAAAGTTGATTCTAAGCAATGTCACTATGGGTAGTATGTCATCAAATAATGGTCATTGACCAGCGACGTAGGTTTTTTATCTCAAAAATCCACCAGCTAGTAAGATCCTCCTCAGTAGACTTCTTCTATGATAAATGGTCCCTCCCAAGTTGGTTCAAAATTTTCACCTATTTTGAGATGTTCAAGAACAGGTCTTTTGAGCACGAGAACAAGGTCACCAACTTTAAACATCCTTGGGCGGAACAATTTGTCATGATCCTGCAACATCCTTGCTTGGTAGAAATCCAAATGTTGTTGTGCTTCTAGTCATTTTCCTTTAAGAAGTTGCAATTCTTCAAATTTGTGTTTTGCACTTTCTTCAATCATGATTTGGTTGGCAACGATGACTCTGAGAGATGGGGTCTGAACTTCCAATGACAGCACGACCTCCTACCCGTACACAAATGCATAAAGTGTACATTAAGTGGGAGTCTTGAATGTTGTTTGGTAGACTCACAAAGCTTATAATAGTTTATTACACCAATCTCTTTGTTTTCATCCAAGGTCTCCATTAATATTTGTACAACCATCTTGTTGAAGGCTTCGGCCAGCCCGTTTGCTCTGAGATAGTAGAATGTGGAGTATCTCCAGTCTATCCCATGTCGTTTGACAAAGCTATTGATCTTTGCACTCTTGAAGGTTGTATCATTGTCAGAAATCACTCTACAGGGAATTCTAAAATGGTAAATGTCTTTTGAAAAATTACATAACATGGTGTGTTGTAACCTGTCACAGTGACACTGCCTATGTACACTTGAAGAAGTAATTCGTAGAGGCAAGAACAAATCTATGTCTCTTAGAAGATGAAGGGTCTATCAGACCTATTATGTCTGTGCCCCAATATTTGAATGGCCATGAGGCAACAAATGTTGGTTGGTGTAACAAATTTGGAGATTAGTGTAAGACCACCCCATGCACTTGGCAAAGGTAACACATTCTTGTTGTATCCATACAGTCGAATATCATTGTTGTTCAATAATATTCGAGTCTTTTGATCTTCATTTTAATCTTCGACCATGATTGGTGAGCACCACACAGCCCTACATGTACTTCTTTGACGATATTTTGTGCTTCTGTTCTCCTCAGATATTGCAGTCACATCTGATCAAATGATCTACAATGAAGGACATCACCCACTAGAGCATATGACATAACTTATCTTGTGTTGTGATATGCCTCAGATTTCTCTTTTAGCAGCTTTCTAGTTTGTAAATATTATATCAATGGCTAACGCCAGTCCTTGTACTGTAATGCTGATTTAATTCTTTGGTGGACCCGCCATTTCTTTAGCAAGTTTTGCTAGAGCATCAACTCGGGCATTATCTAGCCGAGGAACCCGATAAAGAGTCACATTAGGGATCTGTTTGAGAAACTTCATTGTGTACCTGTACTATTCTACTACTCTTAGCTTCAAAATCTTATATTTTTGGCAACTTGTTGGATGACGAGCTGTGAGTCACCAGAGATGGCAATGTCTGTTATATCTATAGAGATTGCGAACTCCAACCTGGTGATTAATGCTTCATATTTTGCTTTGTTGTTTGCATACAACTTTGTCAGGTGGTAGGCGAATCTCAACATGCCTTTATCTGGCGAGATGAAAATCAGACAAATTTCTACTTTGCTTGGTATATCCATTACTGATCATTTGTCTTTCCTGGCTGAGGAAGCTCCATCAAAATACATTTACTAATGTCTGACACTAGACGGTTCTATTTGAAGTATCACCTCATCTGATAGTTCATCGTTGTGTGCGGACCCAGCTGGAAGTGGCTGTGCTGCAAGAAAGATAGCACGAAGGGAAACAAAAGTTATATCTAATTGTAATAAAATCATTAACCATCTTGTTGGACGTCCGAAAAGTGCTAGTCGAGTCATCAAATATTGCAATGGATTAACTTTCAGAATGAGGGTAATCTTTTGAGAAAGCATGTAATGCCTAAGCTTTTGTGTGACAAAAATTAAAGCTAGACTATGCTTCTTAATAGGCAAATACTTTTTCTCCAACGATATTAGATGGTGACTCAAGTAGTAGAGCACATTTTCCTTACCCTCGTCAATGACCTGAGCTAACAGGGTTCTAAAAGTGTCATTTAATACCGCAATATAAAGTATCAACAATAGAGATAGGGGCAGCTAAAACAGGAGATTTCATTAAGTAGCGCTTAACATCCTTGAAGGCCTCTTGGCATTTCTCTTCCCAAATGAGTTTGGTGTCCTTTTTAATTAATTTCGAGAAGGGCTAACACTTACATGAGAAATTAGAAATAAAGCATCTCAAATATGCCAACTTTACTTAGAAGGAATGTAGTTGTTTCATGGTTAAAGATAACTTTAATCTTATCTGGATTGATCTTGTTTCCTTAATGACAAACAAAATATTGTAGAAATTTGTCGGAGGTAACGTCAAAGGCGCACTATATGAGATTCATCTTGAGATTATATTATTATAATTATTTGAACACGATCCTCAAATCATACATATGGTTAATTTTTCCATTTTCTTTTTTATGACCAAATCATCCATGTATCATTCCACATGGAGGTTATCAAAGATCTTCATTATAGCTTGCTGTTATGTTACTCTGACATTCTTTAACCTGAATGGAATCACTATGTAGCAGAAAATCCCAAACAGAGTTATGAATGTTGTAAGTATTGCATCTTATGGAGCCATCTTGATTTGGTTATAACCTAATGATCCATCCATGAAGGAGAAAATCTCATGTGTCGATGTGATGTCCACCAAAAATTATGGTATTGCTAGTAAAAACTCATCTTTTGGACATGCTTTATTTAGATTCTTGAAATCGACACATATATGGATTTGTCCATTTTTCTTCTTAACTAGTAAAATATTTGCTAACCATGTGGGGGTATTTCTCTTCTCTTACAAAGTTAGCATCTATTGACTTCTTCTCCTCGACAATGACTTGTTGCTCAATCTCAAGGTGCATTCTTCTAAGATCTTGTTTTACTTGGGTCATATCTTTGTCCAACCCGAGTTTATGAATTGCAACAAGTGCTGAAAATGTTTAAATTATGACAATAATTTTAACAGCTCCGTGGATTCTTCCTCGGTGAGTAAGGAACTCATAAAGGTAGGTCGAGTTGCTCCTCAGTCCCGAGGTTGATTTATTTTAATTATCCATTGTTGACTTAATTTCTTCTTCAAATTCTGGCAGAGCATCCTCTATTAACTGATATTTAGAGTCATCCTCTATATCAAGGCAATCCTCTTCCAATCTGCTAGTAACAACCATGCAAAATTCTGAGTCATCGTCTGGGCTTACAATACTATTGACCACACTTTAAGTTAAGGTTTAGTTTTCCCTCTTTAGTTGCCTAAGGTCTAGCCAAAGGATTTTCAATTTAATTATTCTTAGAAAACTAGAAAGGAACCCTCACCTTTATAAATTTTTAACTCCTCTTTGTTCAACTTGAAGTTTCACAAATTTGTCCTAACCTCTAGCACGTAGTAGGTAGGGACAATATGAGGGAGCTCAAGATGAGTCCCCATAGGACTGATTGACCTTAGGGTTGACTGTGGGTGTTGGTCTAGAGCTTGTTCACTCACTACACTCACTATCACAATCACTCACAATTCCTAAACCCAAAATTGTTGAATTTGATCCCTTGATCCTTTTGGATATACATGTTGATGGTCCCCTAAACCCATTAGCCTTAGGCTAGGGTTTTACTAACCAATACATAAAAAACCCAAATGGGGATCTCATTGGTCCATAGCTTATGCATGATGGTTGACACCCTAATTCTACCAAAAATACTCAACTTGGCATTTAGCCCCTAAATCCACAAAAATTACCTAAACACCCCCCACATCCCAAATTTGGCAAATTCTCAAATTCACTCAAAATATTCAAATTTGTTAAAAAAAATTTCAAATCATTTAAAATACCCAAATTACCCAAAACCACAAAAAAAATTCAAATTTACCAAAATATCCCCAAAATTGCCTAATTATAAGAACATCATTGGCACCCTAAACTTTCCCAAAACCTCCAAAATCATTCCAAAATGTATCCAAAACTAATTTGGGCCTCCAATTGAGCATAATTTGGCCAATTTGACCACTTTGACCAAAACCGCCAAATTGACTTTAATGGCCCAATTTCTCCAAATTCACCTTAAATATCCATCAATTTGGTTCCAATTTCCCTCAATTTCAATTCTAAACTTAAATTCATCTTTCATTTGATCAATCCAAACCAAATCCAAGCCTAATTGGCCTATTCTTTGAGCTTAATTTTCATATAAGTCAAACCCCTCATATTTGCCCTATGACTTAATCCCACCAAATTGAACCCCATAACCTTCTCAATTTGCCTCAATTTGAATACTGAACTCTTCATAACAATCCTACACATAAAATTTGACCTTCAATTGGCCTTGGTGAAGCCTCAATTCATTTAATTTCAGGCCAAGTAAAAAAATCCCCAAATTTGCCACAAATTGGTTGTCTCTAAATCCACCAAATTGAATGCCTTAACCCCAAAATTGAAACCCAAATCATGTTAGAAACTTATCATGACATTCCTATAAACCATTTTAAATAATTAGTTTGAAACTTATAATTAATTTGTGTAGGCTATCTTCTTAAGGAATGAGCAAGTCTTCCAAATGGAAAAAAGGATGGAAGAGATGGCCGCAACCATGACCACCATGGCCACACTTCAGCGACAATCTCAACCCCCACAGTTAGCCTCCCATAAGTCAACCAATCGGAGATTATACATATTACAGATGAAAGATGAGAGGTTGCCTCAGCAAACACAGATGAGAAAAAAGAAAGAAAGATTCTCCATCAAGCACCATGCTAGAAAAAGAATTTTAGCAAATGGTCAAACAAGTTCAGGAGGCCTTAACCCAATCTAAGGGTGGTGCATTGGTTTTAAATGGTAAAACTTACTCGGAGGAGTTCAATACCATACCCTACTTTAAGGGTTTTATTTCTCCAAACTTTAAGATATTTGACGGGACTAGAAATCCCAGGAAATATATAGCGCATTTCCGAGCCAGTTGTGGTAATACTCGAGGTAACGAAGCTAATTTTTCTGTCAATTTGTCAGCAGCCTGTCTGGAATAGCTTTTGATTGGTATGCTAAATTACCAAACAGATCAGTTAAGACATTCGTCAAGCTAGAATAATTGTTTGTAAGAAGATTTGCCGGAGCGCAACATAACGTCTCTATTGGAGAACTCATAATGGAGATGCAGAAGCCCAACGAGACTTTAGTGGACTATATTTTGAGGTGGAGAAACCTTAGCTTGAAATGTGAACCTTAGCTGCAATAACATCATGCAATTGGGATCTTACTCAAGAGCATTCATGGGACAATAGATTTCATGCTCAAGGGACTCACCATTAAATCCTTCGAGAAGCTACTCAGCAAAGCAAGCAGTCTTCAAGAAAAAGTCAAACATATGGGTTCTCATGAGAAATCCAAGGCAACCAGAATATTTGAAAAGAAGTCCACAACTTTCAATAAACGAAAGCAACCAACGAAGATACATGCAGAAAATCCTCATCAATCGTCATCACAACATACTCAAAAATAGACACAATAATACAACTAGTCTAGCCAATGATCGCATGAGGGAGGATCACACTGAGTAGAGACTAAGAGAATATCTTTAGCAGAATGACAGAAAATGGTGTACTCCTTTAAAGATGAAGCCATTCCCAAAATGTTCAAAAGTCTGATGAAGAAGCTTGAGTTCAGATTACGAGATCCAAAGAAACTCAAAAAGGTCGACAAGTAAGATCAACCAAATTATTTCCCGTATCACATATTGCTTGCACAAACTATGGAAGAATGTTTTGTTTTCAAGGATTGGCTTGAGAAAAATATTAAAGAAGAGAATATATTGATCCCGGAAGAATATTAAAAAAACCTGAAAAAGGTTCCATAAATATGATTTCGACTGAGCCAATCTCTCCAATTGGCCCATATACTGGAAAAGATGGATGGAGTACAGTTTGGAGCAAATCATCCAATAAAGTACTAAAAAAGATCCAGTATACATCAAAATAAACTTCTGTTCAGAGTCTTCAAGTTGTCAAATCCAAGATGAAGAGTTCGCCAAAACATCCATCAACATCAAAGAAGAAGAAGAAGAAGAAGAACACCACCATGAAGATTGATAGCATGGAGGGTAGGATAGAGGCTGCCTCTTCTAGATTAGTTGTCTCGTATTTGTGAAAGAAAATTCTCAAAGACCTTGTATGATTATGTTTTTACCCCTCTAAAGACTTATGAATATAATGACTATAATTTTAGCTACGTTTTAACTATTTTTGGTGATAACATAACTAATTTTGACAAATCTAGCCTTAATCTCGATTCCTAAAATGATCCTCAAATCGTACTCGAGTCTGACGAACTCATGAAAAATACTGAAGAAGTCATCGACAATGCTGCCTATAACAGTGTCGGGAGTGAAGAACCAATCCTCAAGTGCCACATTGTATCACTCGCCATTAACTTAGATCTTTCCCACCAAGAAGAAACACCAAAGATGCAACAATGGTACCTCAAGAAGAAGAAATTACAAAAGTGAACTTAAGGAGCAGGAAGGTAGATCAACAATACAGCTATTAGCCAATATTCATGAATCTGATGCATTTACTATGTTAGCAAATCAAGTTGCTGCAATTTTAAAAAAAGACTGATTTGGAATGAAATTTTCTCAACCAATCTCCATGATTGAAGAAAATTCATTACACCAAATGGTAGATTCTCAAACATCATTAAAAACTTTAAATGTCATAAATAATAAGCAGAATAACCCATATTCAAATTATTATAACCCAGGTTGGAAGAGCAATCCCAACTTTAACTGGAATAATACTACGGGTAGTAATAATCAGCAATGGGGAAACAACCAAGGAAACCCATTAGGAAACTAAAACAATCAAGAGAATAATAATTATAGATCTACTTATCCTTGAGGTTTCAACATTAATATACAATTTAAGGAGAAGAAGTTCTCTATAGAAGAAGTGGAGTCACAAATGGGAAATCAGTTATAAAGTCATGGACCTACAATTAGAAATATTGAGAACTAACTTGGACAAATCATAAATTTATTAAGTAATAGATCCCAAGGAACACTTACTAGTAATAATGAAATAAATCTGAAAGACCAGAATAAGGAGCAAGTAAAAGCCATTCAACTTAGAAGCAGAAGAGAGTTGGAACGTAGGATTTAAAAATAAACTGAAGTACATAGAGAAGAAATTGAAGAATCAAAAGTCCAAAAGATTCTCAAAGACCTATTTCTCTGCTGAAAATTGATTTAGAAAAACCACCACCTACATTTCCTCAGAGACTTTGTCAACAGAAGTTGGATAAGCAATATTCAAAATTTCAAGAGATTTTTAAGAAGCTTACCAATAATATTCAATTTGCTTATGCCTTAGAACAAATGCCAAGCTATGTACAACGTATGATGGATAGTCTTAATAGAAAAGGAAGTTTGAAGATAATAAAACTGTTGCACTTAGTGAGGAGTGCGGTGCTATAATTCAGAAGAAGCTTTCTAAAAAGCTTAAAGATCCTGGTACCATTATCATTATTTAAAAGATTGGGATTGGGTGAAATAACCCTTACTACTATAACTCTGCAGTTAGCAAATCATTCAATAGCGTACCCTAAAAGAGTTATAGAAGATGTCCTACTAAAAGTGGATCTATTTATCTTTCCTGTTTATTTCATTGTGCTAAATATGGCGGAAGATAAAGAGATACCTTTCATTTTGTGGAGACATTTCCTAGCCATGGGAAGAGCAATGATAGATGTGTAGAAAGGGGGATTAACAATGTGCGTCAATGATCAAACTGTTACTTTTAACATTTCAATATCAATGAAGTTTCCTACAAAAGGTAAAGATGATGAATGTTATAGAATGGATGTTATAAGATATCTGAGTGAATGCCATTTAAAAACAACTTATGAGAAAAATCTGAAGTACAAAATTTGGAACATGAGCAAGAAGAGGAATTCGATCAAAGTGAAGTTCTTTTTAAGGAAGATTCAAACTATGTTTAAGAATGTTTTGAAATTTTGGACATGATAGACGATGATAAATCATTTTTTTCCATCAATTGAAAAACCTCCAGAACTTGAGTTGAAGTAACTTCGTCATCATTTAAAATATGTCTTTTTAGGAGATTCATCTACTTTACTAGTTATAATTTCCTCAAAAGTTATCAATGAAAGAAGAAGAAAGATTGATGAAAATTTTGAAAAATTTTAAGAAAGCCTTTAAATGGACAAAAACTGATATTAAATAAATCAGTCCTTCAATTTGTATGCATAGAAATCATATGGAAGAGAACTGCAAACCCACGACTGATCCTCAAAGGAGCTTGAATCCTGTTATGAAAGAAGTTGTTAAGAAAGAAATTTAAATGTGGTTAGATGTCGTAATTATCTACTTTATTTCAGATAGTGCATTGGTTAGTCCAATTCACTGCATTCCTAAGAAAGGAAGAGTAACTATGACTGTGAATGAACATAATGGGTTAATAGGTACTATACAAGTTATAAGGTGGGGAATATCTATTGATTATATAAAATTAAATCTTACCACTAAGAAATATCATTTTCCATTACCCTTTCTAGATCAAATGCTGGATAGACTGGCTGGGCAAAAGCACTTTTGTTTTCCGGATGCATATACTGGTTATCTCCAAATATAAATAACTCCTGATGATCAAGAGAAAGTAACATTTACCAGTCCTTATGGTAGTTTTGCCTTTAGAAGAAGGCCCTTTGGTTTATGTAATGCCCCTGCTAAATTTTAAAGATGTATGATGACAATTTTTTGTGATTTAATTGAAAAAAGGATTGAAGTCTTTATGGATGATTTTTAATTATTTGGAACTTCATTTGGCTCATGTTTAGAACATTTATCATAAGTTCTGAAACGCTGTGAAGAAATAAATTTAGTCCTTAATTGGGAAAAATGCCAATTTATGATAGCAGGAGGAATTGATTAGGACATCAAATATCAGAATATTGTATGGAATTAGATCGTGTTAAAATTCAAGTGATCGCTAATTTACCTTATCAAACCCAAGTAATGGAAATTAAGAGTTTTTTAGGACATGCTAGATTCTACAGACAATATATTAAAGAATTTTCAAAGATTGCTAAAACTTTATGCCCTTCACTGAAGAAAGATGCAAATTTCAATTTTGTTGAGGAATGCTTAAAAGGTTTTAAGTTATTAAAAGAAATATTAGTCATTACACCAATTATAGTTTCACAAGATTATGGAAAACCTTTTGAATTGATGTGGGATGCTAGTGATTATGTTATTGGAGCTATTTTAAGACAAAGATATGATAAAATTTTCAAAGTAATTTACTATGCTAGTAAAACTCTTAATGAAACTAAAATTAATTATACCACCACTGAAAAAGAGTTATTAGCAATAGCATATGCCTTGATAAATTTCAATCATCTTTAATTAAAACCCATTGTGTAGTGCATACAAATCATTCTCCTATTAAGTACTTAATGAAAAAGAAGGATGTTAAACCTAGACTTTAAAGGATTTCAATCATCTTTTGTAAGAATTTGATTTTGAAATAGTAGATTGAAAGGGAACTAAAAATCAAATTGCTGATCATTTGTATAGGCTTGAATTAGAAAAGCCACTCTATTTTGAAAAAAAAATTAATGAACAATTTCAGGTGAAAAAGTTTTCAATATTAATGAGTGGTATGTTCCATGGTATGTTGACATTGTGAACTTCTTGTTTGTGTTATTATACCCTATGGAATGGCATACCAATAGAATAGTAAATTTAATTCTGAAGGTAAGACTTATTTTTTGGATGACCCATTTTTGTATAAATAAAGAAAAGATTTGATTATATGAAGATGCGTACCTTAAGAAGAAACTTATGAAATTATCCAAAAATTTCATCTATCTGATTTTGGAGGACATTTTGGTGTAGATAAAAGAGCATACAAAATTTTACAATCTGGATTTCGATGTCCTACTATCTTTAGAGATGTTAATGAATGTATAAAAAACTTGTGATAGATGTCAACGAGTAGGCAATATTTCTAGAGGAAATGAGATGCCCTAAAATTATGTTTTAGAAGTTAAAATATCTGATGTTTGGGGATTAAATTTCATGGGATCATTTATACCATCTTTCAAAAATTTATATATATTGTTAGCAATGGAGTATGTATCCAAATGGATGGAAGTTGATGCTTTACCTTGATGTGATGCTTAAAGTGTTGTAAAGTTTTTGAAAATGAATATGTTTTGTAAAATTGGGATGCTGATAGTTATCATAACTAAGGGGGGAAGTCATTTTAAAAATGCCCAAATGGAGAAATTATTAAAGAAATATCATATAAATCATAGAATTGCTACTACTTTTCATGTTCAGACAAGTGGTTTATCTGAATTATCCAATCAAGAAATTAAAAGAATGATGGAAAAATTTGTAAATTCAACAAAAAGGGATTGGTTAGTCAAACTTGACTATGCTTTGTGGGCTTATAGGAATGCAAAAAGAAATTCTATAGGAATTTCCTCATATAAGCTAATGTTTGGGAAAGCTTGTCACTTATCAGTTGAACTTGAACATAAAGCATATTGGGCGATTAAAGAGTTCAATTATAATTTGAAAGATGCTGGTGAGAAAGGATTATTGCAATTAAAATGAACTTGAAGAGATAAGGAATAAATTTTAGGAAAGTGCTAAGATTTACAAAAAAAGATGAAGAAGTGGCATGATCAAAGGATTCTTACTAAAAATTTTCAGCCAGGGCAACAAGTTTTGTTATATAATGCAAGGTTAAAATTATTTACCAACAAACTTAAGTCTAGGTGGATTAGCACATTTGTTGTGATAAAATTTTATCCTTATGGAGTTGTGGATATTAAAGATCCTATGGCTGAAAAAGTGATTAAAGTAAATGATTATAGACTGAAACCTTATTTTGTTGGAGATCAGCATAAATTTAATGAAGGAATGAAGTTGCGTCAACCAGAATAAGTATTGGTATAGACTGAAACCTTATTTTGTTGAGGATCTACATAAATTTAATGAAGGAATGATGTTAGGTCAACCAGAATAAGCAGTGGTTACGTCGGGCTGACGACATTAAACCAAGTGCTTTGTGGGAGGCAACTCATAGTTATCAGTGTGTTTTGCTTTGAATGTTTTTTGTGTGTGATTAAGAAAATTAGGTTAATATTTTTTAGTCTATTATGTGTTAGTATTCATTTTAAAACTTTATTTAGTAACCTAGATATGTTAGAATGAGAATTTGGACCTTTAGGTTACTGGCGCAAAAATGTGCACTTCCGCTTAAGAACAAAAATTAAAAACCATGTGCGAAATTAAGATTTTAGAAGGTTTAACCACCAATATGTTTGTAAAAATGTGCCATGGCAGTTTCAAGACGTGCATAGAAGTTATTAGAGAGATTTAGGCCTATAAATAAAAGGGTTTTGTGAAGGAATTTCACCTCAGAACATTTTCAGCCCTAAAGTCTGTAAGAGAGAGAGATTTTGATAAGATGTCTTCATGGGAGATGGATTTGAAGAAGAAGGAAGAGACCATGAGGAAGAGATTCATTATTCAAAGTGCACAAGAGATGTATAATGGTTTCTTTTCCTTTGATATCGGAGGAATATCAAAAAGGATCACTAAAATTGAGACTACCATGGCTTTACGTGAGATCAAGGTAATTGAGATTCACGCACATTCTTAGCATATTAGATGGCAAATAATAATGCAATTTAGCCATTCTAGTTCAACAAAGGAAGTAGATAAGGAGATGTTTCTTAATCAGAAATGGATTGAAGAAGATAATATCAGAGCTCGTCACCACCGTCCGTTTTATCAACTTTATATTCCTATTGCCTTAGGAGAGACTAAAGAAAGACCAGAGTTTGTCCCATCAAATTAAGAATGGAATTAAGTTTGATGTTAGGGTTTATTTGTTAGGATTCATTGTGTTTATGCATTAGTGTTTAAGTCTTGTTTTTAGGGTCTATGCTTTTATGTGTTTAATTGTGAATGTTTGTTAAGTATTCGTGCTTAGAAAATTTTCTCATCCGAGACAATCTGGAGTGAGAATTAAGTGTTAAATGTATTTGTAATAGTTTGTGAATGAACATACATTTGTTTGCGTGAAAATTTTTTTTATTTTTAGCCTCAAATTGAATTGAGTTATATAGATATATTTGAGAGAGGGAAGAATTAAAGAAGATAAAAATAGTCATTGAAGTGTTATGAGACCATCTAGGGGTGGTATACTTAGGCAAATAGTGCATTTTACTTAAATTTAAAAATCTAAAAAATCATGTACTAGTGCCTAAGCACCACATCTCTCGCTTAAGCGCGAGGTAACCCAAGAGGCAGTGCCTAAGCGCCACTTATCCGTGCTTAAGCGCCAATTCACGAAAACCAGTTTGCGAATGGTGACAATTAAAAAATTAACCTGAAAATTACCATATTTCACCCTCCTATCACCTTCAACCTCTCAAAATTGCGATTTTTGAGATCTAGGGCTTACTATTAAGTGGAGATTTCTTGGTGAAATCAAGAAAAATTTTCTAGATTTAGATTTTTTAAGGTAAGCGCTTTACCTCTATGTAAAAATTTTTTATTTTCACCATGTATTTTGAGTACATATGGAAGAATTTGAAAATTCACTATTCATAGTGAAAAATGAGGAAAAATCTGTGAAATTTGCATAGGAAGTGTAGTTTATGCTTTTAGAAGTTTAGTTTAATAGTTTAGATTTAATTTTTGAAGTTATTTTTGGAATTTTATAAAATTGTAGAATGGCACCAAGAATGAAGAGGAGTAAAGGAAAAAGCCCTTTTGATTCGAGCAATTTTGTGAGTTTGAAGGCTCAAGATTGACACAGTAATGCGTTGCAATCTTTAAACCTTATCCAGGAGCATTATTCTAAGAATCTAGGTGGATCTGTGGTAAATCTGATCGTTCGCCAATAGTGAGAATGATTATGTTGTTTTTCTGTTGTTGTAGTTATTTCTTTTATTAAGGAGTTCTATGCGAACCTCCCTGAAGCTGAAGATAATAGAGTCATGGATCAAGGAAAGTTGGTACCTTTTTCACCAAAGGTAATCAATTTTTTCTACCATTTACCCCCGGATACTTTATTTTTTTATGCAAATTATAGTCTGACTGAGATGGAGCTAGATGAGATTATTTCTTATTTGAGTGTTGGAAGAGGACTTTGGAAAATGTCTAATCAGAGGAGAGTCAACTTTTCCACATCAAAGTTAAGTGCACCTTCGAAGGCATGACACTATTTTATTTCTGCCCGTCTAATACCTACAAATAATCTCAGTGAAGTTACCAGAGAGAGGGAAATGTTGAACTATTGTATCTAGGAAGGAAAGCTCATCAACATAAGAGCTTTGACATATTAGACTATCATCAGTTCTACCACTATCGTTACTACTACAGGTGTTGGATTTGCTTCCTTGAACTTTTCTTTATGTGAGTATACTGGAGTGAAATATGATAGCTGGGAGGAAGTACTATTGCCTCTAAAGCTGATTAAAAAGGTGAATGTGAAGACTTATTTGGAACATTCTACTTTTGGCTGGAGAGGAGGATTTTCAAGGAGTTATAGAATGAAAACGTCTGTTGTTTCTAACTCTGCCACTTCTACTTATAGGCCATCTACCTCACGTGCTTCTACTTCTAGAGGTGAGTCTACTGAGACCCAATATCAATAGAGAGGATGATGAACAATATTAACTATAACGCAGATAAGGTACAAAATTTAGAAAGCTTTGCTGGTCATATTGATGGGTAGAATAGAAGGAAAAGTGATGATGGAGAGAAATTTCACTCATCTTTGGAAGGCCTAATAAGGGGTAACCAAGGAGTGCAATTTCCTCCATATCCTAAATACCCTAATTTTGAATCTACAAATGTCTGGAATAGCAGTGATTCTGAAGATGAGAGGAGGACTGAATTATTTTTATGTTGTAATATGTGTTAGACTATGTGCTTTAGACTTGAGATTTGTGATGTGTTGTTTATTTTTTTGTTTGCACTTGAGACATGTATTGTAATGTGTTAATTATATATTCTGGGCTTGCTAAATTTGCATTTGGGTGTTTATTTGGAATATGTGATGGTTTAGACTTATATTTAATTGTTATTGTGATTTTTGTGTTTTGTTAGTATATTATTTTAAATTCTAGGGTAGTAATTGTTATTGTGTGTTTAGTACTGTGTTAGTTAGTAAAGGATTTAATTTAATTCTATATATTTTGGAAAGTTGAAAATCTTGCTAACTTTAGTTTTAAATTTCAAACTTAGAAAACTACTACCCTGTATTTTTCTTTTATATTGTTAGTGTGTTTATTTTTATGTTGAGACTGTGAAGTCAAAGTTAGTGTGTTAGTTTGTTTTTATTTTTGTACCAACTAGTTAAAAGTCTATTGAATCTCTACATGTTAAATTAAAATGAAAATGATAAAAAAAATTTGATAAAAATTAATTTTACTCCTGTTTTTAGTTTTATACTTATATACTTAGAATATAAAAATTTATGTAAGCATGGTATATAAATTTTCATTCCTGCTTATATATATTTGAAGCTAAACTATTTAATCTGTTAAAAATGTATGTTTGGGGCGATGAAAATTATATTCAAAACATGAATTTTATTTGTTCTTAAATGTGCTACCACTGAATTTGATTTAAAAAGAAAAATAATCATGTATATGAAGTTATATTGGGGACGTAAAATTTGATTTTAGAAATGAGTAAGAGAATTTAGTTAAAATTTTTAGTAATGAAGAAAAACTTTCAGTTAAAAGTTTTAGTGTAGAAAATGATTAACATAAGTAACTATCTTCAGTAAGAAAAATTATATTTTTGAAAAGATTAGAAATTTAGACTTTTATATTTATTACTTCAATTTTTTTTATTAAAATAATTTTCAAAACTATTAATATATTTTTAAGTAAAAGATTTATATCAAAACTTTGCTTTAGGAAAGGAGAAGTGGAATTCAAAATTATTAAATGTCTATCCAGATATAGTAATCCTTGCCTGAAAAATAAAAAGAAAAAGAAAAGAAAAAGAAAATAAAAAGAAAAGAAAAAGAAAATAAAAGGAAAAGAAAAATAAAAAGAAAGAAAGAAAAAAAAAAGAATAAGGGAGGAGAAGCTTGAGGATTAGTTCCTAATAAAAAATTGGTTCCACATTTAAACTTTTTAAAGCATAAGACTTGAGAAATTCTTAAGCTTAAAAGTATAACATAGTAAGTAAAATTTTTTAAAATAAAATTTTTTAAGTAGATATAATAAAAGAAACTAAATTCTAAATTTGGAAAGTCTACAATATTTTTGAATTAGATAGGAACTCATATTTTCATATTTCTTAACATTAAAATTTCTAAAACTTTAAGTTGGTCTCATTTATTGAATATTTTTTTCTAAATTGGACTACTATACTTCTAATTTTAAAATTTAGAAACTCTTAAACTTTAAGTTGGTCTCATATCATACTTATTTAGTTTTTAAAGATTGAAGTGTCACTTAAGGACAAGTAACATTTTAAGTTTGGGGGATTTTGATACACCTAAAATATATAGTGTTTTTAGACAAGTTTTTATACCTATTATTGAGATGGTACAAGCCCATGGCAAATTGGTCCGCCCAAGGACATTCAAAATTGGTGACTTTGTGCTTGTGCTCAAAAGACTTATTTTTGCTCGCCACAAAATAGGTAGGAAATTCGAGCCAACTTGGGAGAGACCATTTGTCGTTGAGAAGGTCTATACAAAAGGAGCCTACCTGTTAGTGGACTTTCGGGGTGAAAGACCCATGTTACCGACAAATGGACGATACCTAAAATCCTATTACGCAGCCTGATGTCGCCTGCCTTCGCTTGCCTCTGCTTGCTTTGAAACTTTGAAACTTTGATTATTTTAGGGTTATCTATATGGCCATATGTCTATGACCGGGCCCAAATTTGGTAATTAACCTCACTATACTAAAAATTTTGAGAAGATTTTTGAGCTTCACATGTTCTCTTTTCTACTTTTGAATTTAAATATTCTATTAAATTAAACAAAACTCACACATAAAATGAGTAATCCTTTTCACCAAAAAAAACTAAAATTTATTTTAATGGATACTCTATTTTGTTCTTGTTCATGCCAAACTTCAGCCCAGTGACGTTTCTTTCTGTCGTCTGCAGAAAAATGTCAAGACAGATGCTGATCTTTGCCTTCCAGGACAGCTGGAACCTCGTACTGAATGAAGAGATGGTGCCACCAAGAGGTGTCATAGATTTCAACATGGATTTCAACTAGATTGATATGGACTACGAGGGTCCTCTAATGGACGTAGTCACCAATAAAGAAAAGGAGGGGTTGCCTTCACTATTTAGGGTGACCACTCAAGACGATGTGTCAGGTAAAGGTAAAAACGTGATAGCGGAACAATATTCGATGGAGGTGCTCGGCCGACTGCCCTCCATGATGGCTACTCCAGCAAGGGGCCTCATAACCACCCATAGTGAACAACTACCAAATACTTCACTTCGCAGGAAGCAATGGAGAAATGCAAGCCGAAAGAAACAGAGAGTCTTTCTGCGACAAGAGCGCAAGCGTCAGAGAGATGTGAGCAGTTTTCTTACCTCCATTCCTGAGGGACATATTTACGATCCAGATCTGAGAGAAACTTTTGCCAGCCTGCCCACTACAGATGAAGAGTCATGATTTGTGACAGGATCAGATGTGCCCCCGGTCCCAGATATCTTGTGCAGAGGTTGGCCAACATGTAACGTGGAGATACCAGCCAAGACATCAGTCACAGGAACATTTGTAGAATGCCCAGACTACAACATTCTACATCTACAGTGTTTCAGTACCTTAGAAGAATACACTTCAAGCATCAACGAGTCTCAGACTCCAGATTTCATCACAAATGAACTGTATGTCCTGCTGGAGACGGATCTGCGCGCACCATGGAGCCCAGGATCATACATCCCACTTGAGGCTGAATCTCATATTCCAGATCGACCAGCACCATTTTGGGTTCCCTCCGAGGCCCGGAGGAAGGAACGCCCCAGGCAGCTGCCAACTCCCGATGTGGTAGAATACAACAAAATAAGCAAAGTAAACAAAAGAGAATTTGAGTTCTATGAGGAAGTTCAGGGAAAGCTCGTCAACATATTGGAGGGCCTGGAGCTATATACTATGATTTTCTCTGAAACTGATGATAGAAGCATTCTGGACTAAATTTTTGATTTAGGAGATAGAGGTCAAGCGGGCCTTCTCATGGAGAGAACATATTCCAAGCCAAAGAAATGGATGCGGGGAAAGGGAAGAATCACTGTCCCATGCGGCGGTTGCTACAATTTTACGAATGACAGACAGGGAAATCCGCCTAGGATCCTCAGGTATGACCAAGTGGATCTGTTACCACCAATGATAAAATGGATGATCAAGAGAATGGTTAAGTTGAATATTATACCCGCTACTTGTATTCTCAATAGTTGTATCATCAACATTTATGAAGAAGGTGACTGCATTCCCCCACACATTGACGATCATGATTTTGTGAGGTATTTCTGCACGGTCTCATTCATGAGTAAGAGCCATATTCTGTTTGGAAAAGAAATCGATGTAGTCAGCCCTAGCGAATTCAGAGAGGCTGTGGAGATTCCTCTTCCAGTTGGTTCAGTACTTGTTCTTAAGGGCAACAGTGCAGACGTTGACAAGCACTGCATTTCAGGAGTACGACACCGTTGGGTGCCTGTAACCTTCCACAGAATGGATGATAGTAAAATACCATATGGATTCTAGCAGGACCTGGAATTAGAGGAGCTATTTCCTTACGAGCTATGGGAAGGTTGAACCTTTAAGTACATGTGAAGGGAACTCTTATCCTGGAGCATGACTTAGAAGGTCTGCTTGATCACGAGCTCAATATACCAAGCACAGAGGTTTCACTTGCTTTCTTTTAACAGCATGACATATATCTGATGTAATCTGTCTATGATGTACTCATATCTTGAGATGACTCAATGTATTTCAGCATTTATTACATGCTGTACCTTTTTGAGGCATTAGCCTATGTTTGATCTGTAACATCTTTATTGAAGCAGATTAATGGAAATTTCCCTCAAATTGCGCCTTTTTGTCAATCGCCTTTTGTGCGATGGATGAAAGCCGCGAACCATGCGATGGTTCAGAGTTTCAATGAACAAAGAACGTAATAACAAATCTTCGACAACGGAGTAAAACACAAATAAAATATAATCATAAATGAATAAATAAAAAAACAAATTTAGTATCAACCAATTAAAATTTAAACTGTAAAAACACATTTTTGAAAAATCAATTGTTATAAAAACAATAAGAAAATAAAATAAATCTCCTAAGTGGATACTTCCGTTTTCGGAATTTCCTACACTTTGTGTGCAAAGCAAAACCATCATTATCTACATTAACTCTCTGCACATCCTCACAGAATTTCACAGTATGCACATAACTCCACAAAACTTTACAAATATCCTTCAACAAGATCAACCTTTTTCACATGATACATTTCTATAAATTCAACGCTACTAACTTTCTTTTAAGAATTGACCTACATTTCAATTCTCATTTCTGAATTAGTCCTACATTTCTGATTCATTACATTTGAGGTCGGTCCTTACATTCCGACACCCTCCTTTGAGAATTGACCTACATTTTAATTCTCATTTTTGAATCAGTCCTACAT
>NEWO01000795.1:199048-212385 GCA_003013225.1 Phalaenopsis aphrodite | reverse complement strand
CCAACAAAGATGTCATAAATCAACATAGGCTAACACATCAAAACGTACATTAAGTGGTCCATGTTGAAATGCATTGAGAACATCTCAAGCTATGAATACATTGTAGACTAAATACATCAGATACATGTCATGTTGTTAAAAGAAAGTAAGTGAACCCTCTATACCAGGTATGTTGAGCTCCTGATCAAGCAAACCTTCTAAGTCAAGCTCCAGGATAAGAGTTTCCTTCGCATGTACTTAGTTGTATAACCTTCTCACAGTTTGTATGGAAGTAAATCCTCCAATTCTAGGTCCTGCTGAAATCTATATGACATTTTACTGTCATCCATCATGCGGAAAGTCGTAAACACCTACAGTGTCGTACTCCTGGAATGCAATGTTTGGCAACGTCTGCACCGTTGCCCTTAAGAACAAGTACTGAACTGACTGGAAGAAGAATCTCCACAGAACCTCTGAATTCACTAGGGTTAATGATATCGATTTCTTTCCTAAATAGAATATTGCTTTTCCTCAGGAATGAGACTGTGTAGAAAGGCCTCACGAAATCTTGATGATCATTGTGTGGGGGAATGCAATGACCCTCTTCATAAATATTGTTAATGCAATTGTTGGGAATGCATGTAGCAGGTAGAATATTCCATTTGATCATCCTTTTAATCATCATTTTATCATTAGTGGTAGCAGATCTACTTGATCATGTATGAGGATCCCACGTAGATTCCCCTGTCTATCATTCGTGAAGTTATAACAACAACCACACTGGATGGTGATTCTTCCCTTCCCTCTCATCCATTTCTTTGGCTTAGAATATATCCTTTCCATTAGAAGGCTCGCTTGACCTCTGCCTCTTAAATCAAAGATGTGGTTCAGAATTCCCCTTTCATCAGTCTCGGAGAAAACCTTGGTGTAAAGCTCCAAGCCTTCCAATAAGTTGACAAAATTTCCCTGAACCTCTTCATAAAACTCGAATTCTCTTTTATTTACTCTGCTTATCTTGTAGTATTCTACCATACCAGGGGGTGGTAGCTGTTGCGGGCGTTCCTTCCATCGAGCATCGGCGAGAACCCAAACTGGTGCTGGTCGATCTCGAATATGAGACTCGACCTCTAACGGGATGTACGAACCTGGGCTCCAGGGTACGTACTGATCCATCCTCAGCGGGACATATGCTTCATGCATCATGAAATCCGAAGTTTGTGATTCGTTTGTGCTTGAAGTGTATTCTTCTAATGTACTGAAATGATGTAGATGCAAAACATTGCAATTTGGGCATTCTACAAATGCTCTCATGGCTGATATCCCGGCCAGTATTTCAACGTGAATGTCAGGCAACCCTTACAAAAAACATCTGAAACTGAAAGTGTGTTTGAATCTATCACAAACCCTGGTTCTTCATCCGTGGTGGGTAAGCAAGCAGAAGTTTTTTTCAGGTCTAGATCATAAATATGCCCCTCAGGAATAGGGTGAGCAAGTTGTTCGTCTCTCTTTGACGTTTGCATTCTTTTGTAGAAAAGCTCTCTGCTTCTTTCGACTGGCGTTCCTGCGATGCGTCCTACGAAGCGGAGTACTTGGTAGTTATTTGTTATTGGTGGTTATTAAGCCTCTAGCAGGTGTAGCTACCATGGAGGGCAGATGGCTCGGCCCCTCCTACGGATCTCGCTCTGTTATCACGTTCTTGCCCTTCCATGATACATTACCTTTAGTGGTCACTCTCAGTAGTGAAGGAAGTCCCTCTTTCTCTTTGCAGCTGAATACGTCCATTAGAGGACCTTCGTATTCCACGTCAACCTGGTTGAAATCCAAGTTGAAGTCTATGGTACTTCCTCGCTGCGCCATCTCCTCATTTAATGCGAGGTTCCAACCATCTTGGAAAGCAAAGATCAGCCACTGTCCTGACATTTTTTCTGCAGACGACAGTAAAAACATCAGTGGGCCGAAACTTGTCATGAACAAGAATAAAACAATGTATTCATTAAAGAAAATTTTAGTTTATTTTGGGTTTGAAGAAGTTTATGTATGAGTTTTATTTAATTAAAAGTGGAAAGAAGAAAATTTAAAGTTTGAAATATTTTTCTTTTCAGAATTTTCATTATATTGAGGTTAATACAAAATTTGGACCTGGTCATAGACATTTGGCCACATAGATAACCCTTAAACAATCAAAATTTCCAAAGTTTCAAAGCAAGCGAAGGCAAGCAGCATCAGGTTGCGTAATAGGTTTTTAAATATTGTTTGTTTATTGGTAACATGGGTCTTTCGCCTTGGAAGTCCACTAACTGGTTGGCTCCTCTCGTATAGACCTTTTTAACGACAAATGGTCCCACCCAACTTGGCTCAAATTTTCCACCAATTTTACGACATGGAAGAATAGGTCTTTTGAGCACAAGTACGAGGTCACAAACTTTGAAGGTCCTTGGCCAAACCAATTTGTCATGGGCTTGTATCATCTTCGCCTGGTAAAGCTCCAAATGTTGTTGTGCTTCTAGTCGTTTTCCCTCGAGACTCTCAAGTTCTTCAAGTCTGAGTTTTGTTCTTTCTTCCGTTGTGAGTTGGTTGGCAACAGAGACTTTGAGAGACGGTGTTTGGACTTCTAGTTGTAGCATGACCTTGGTCCCAAACACGAGCATATAGGGTGTACACTGAGTGGGAGCTCTGAACGTTGTTCGGTAGGCCCACAAAGCTTCTAACAATTTGTTGTGCCAATCCCTTATGTTTTCATCCATTGTTTTCTACAAAATCTATACCAGTATTTTGTGGAAAGCCTCAGCCAGACTATTTGCTCTAGGATAGTAAATCGTAAAGTATCTTCAATATATCCCATGTCTTTTGATGAAATTGTTGATCTTTGAACTTATGAAAGTTGTCCCATTGTCAGAAATTATTCTTCGCGGTACTCTGAAATGGTAGAAGACTTGGCTTTTGAAAAATTGAATGGCTTGTTGTGTTGTAACCTCAAGTAATAGTACCGCCTCTGCCCATTTAGAGAGGTAAACTGTAGCAGCAAGGATAAACATGTGTCCTTTGGAAGATGGAAGGTCTATCAGACCTATTATGTCTGTGCTCCAACACTTGAATGGCCACGAGGCAATAATTGGGTGTAACACATTTGGAGGCTGGTGTGAGACCACCCCATGCACTTGACATTGGTGACATTTTCTGGTCGTATCCATGCAATCGAACATCATTGCTGGTCAATAATACCCGAGTCTTTTGATCTTCATTTTCATTTTTGGTTCTGACTGCTGAGCGCCACACAATCTGGCCTGTACTTCTTTGATAATATTTTGTGCTTCGACTCTGCTCACCGTAGCCACATCTGGTCGAACGATCTTCTGTAGAGAACATTTCCCATCAGGGCATAAGACATAGCCCTTCTTGTGATGTGATGCGCCTCAGACTTGTCTTCTGAAAACTTTCTATTATGCAAATATTCTATTAATGGCTTGCGTCAATCTTCGTTGATGTTTGCAACTGTATTTTTTGTTTCTTTTTTTCCAAGCTTGTGTAGAGTTTCGAAGTTGATCTGAGACAAGACCCGTCTTCCTTGCACTGTGACGTCAATGGAATCCTCCAGGGGACACGCCATTTCCTTAGCAAGTTTTGCTAAAGCGTCGGCATGGGCCTTATCTCTCCTTGGATTCCAGTAGAAAGTTACATTAAGAATCTACTCTAAGAGCTTCATCGTGTACTGATGGTATTATGCTAATCTTGGTTTCAAAGTTCTATATTATCCGGTGACTTGCTAAATGACAAGTTGGGAGTTGTTGTAGATGTCAATGCTTGTTATATCCAGTTAGATTGTCATTTCCAATCCAATGATTAAAGCTTTGTATTCAGCTTCAATTTTGGTGCATAGCTTTGTCAGGTGGTATGAGAACCTCAGCATACCCTTGTCTGGTTTGATAAAAATCAAACCAATTCTGTCTTTTTCTGGTATAACTGTGCCTGGCCCTTTGTCTTTTTTGGCTGACGAAGCACCATCAAAGTAGATTTCCCAGCATTGCGCACTGGAGAATTTCATCTATAGTATTTGCTCATCTGGTAACTCGTTGTTGAGAGAGGACCCAGCTGGTTGTGGGTGTGCGGCGAGAAAGTCTGCTAGTATATGTCCCTTGATAACACGGAGGAGAACAAAAGTTATATCAAATTGCAATAAAATCATTGACCACCTCGCTAAACGTCTGGATAGTGTTGGTCGGATCATCAAATATTGCAATGGATTAACTTTCAAGATTAGGGTAATCTTATGAGAAAGCATGTAATGTCTAAGTTTTTGGGCGGCAAAAATTAATGTCAGACAATGCTTCTCAATAGGTGGATACCTTATCTCCATCGGTATTAGACAACGACTCATGTAGTAGAGTGCTTTTTCCTTACCCTCAACATTAACTTGAGCTAAGAGGGCTCCAAGAGAGTCATCTAAGGCCGCGGTATAAAGTATCAGAGGTTTCCTTAGGATAGGGGCTGCCAAGATAGGATGTGTCATTAATTATTTTTTAATGTCCTCAAAAGCCCGCTGGCATTTCTCATCCTAAATGAATTTGGCGTCCGTTTTAATTAATGCTGAGAAGGGCTGACACCTACTTGAGAGATTAAAAATAAAGCGTCTCAGATATGTCAACTTCCCATGAAAGGAACATAGTTGTTTCAAGGTTTTAGAGGGAGGCATTTCCAAGATAGCTTTAATCTTTTCCGGGTCGATCCCGATTCCCCGATGACGAACAACAAATCCTAGAATTTTCCTAGAAGTAACACCAAAGGCGCACTTTAAGGGATTCATTTTGAGATTGTATTTCCATAACCGTTCAAACATGAACCTCAAATTGTACAAATGGTCTATTTTTCGTTTACTTTTGATGACCAAATCATACGCGTAGCATTCTACTTGGTTGTGAATGAGGTCGTCAAAAATCTTTGTCATTGCGCGCTAGTATATTGCTCCAGAATTTTTTAGGCCAAACGACATCACTGTGTAGCAAAAAATTCTAATCGGTGTTCTGAAGGCTGTAAGTGTTGCATCCTCGGGAGCCATCTTGATTTGGTTGTATCCCAACGATCCATCCATGAAGGATAAAATTTCATGTGTTGAAGCAATATTCACCATCATCTCTGTTATGGGTAGTGGAAACTGTTCTTTCAGACTTGCCTTGTTCAAACCTTTTAAGTCAACAAAAACGCGGATCTGTCTCTTTTTCTTCTTAATAGGTACGATGTTGGCTAAACACGTGGGGTATTGCTCCTCTTTAACAAAGTTGGTTTCCATTAATTTCTTTACCTCGACGATGCCTTTTTGTTCTATCTCGAGGCGCATTCTCCTGGGAGCTTATTTTACTTAAGTTATATTCTTGTCCACCCTGAGTTTATGGACTGCAACTTCTGTTGATAGTCCTGACATTTAATCGTAGCTCCATGCGAAGCAATCTTTCAATTATGTTAAAAGTTTAATCAACTCTGCAGATTCTTTGTCATTAAGTAGATAACTTATAAATGTAGGTCGGGGTTGTTCTTCAGTCCCGAGGTTAATCTCTTTCAATTCATCAACAACAGATTTAATTTACTCCTCAATTTCTGGTGGAGCATCTTCTATTGGTTGATCAACAAAGTCATCCTCTATATCGAGGCAATCTTCTTCTGACTCACCAGTAACAACCATACAAAATTCAGAATCATTGACTGGTCCGACTGTACCAAATCCGAGACCCTCTTTTGAATTTGGAGTTTAACTTTTACCATTTAATAATTTTTCAAAAAGTTGAAATTTATCTTTTGACATTTGTTTTGGCATGTATCCTTGTTGAATTAACTTTTGAACACAAGGCGAGATGTAACCAAAAGGCAATTTCATTAATTCATTAGAATCATCATCTAAATTTACATGTTTTTAAAGCTCAGTAGAGGTAGAAGCACAGTAAAATTTGATCGGCTTTGAACCAACACTACAGACTTCCTTGACCTCTAAACTCTTGACCTTTTGAGGGAGAATCGTAGTAAGGGTCATAGCATTAACATAGTGGTTTATTCGATCGTACATTGTTTTGTATTCATTCTTTTCTGTATCTTCTAGGGATATCTTGTACTGAGGCCTTTTTCATCTTGTCATCATTATTTCATCTTCAGAACTATCTTCATCACCAATGTTGATAGTTGGCCTAGTCCGTTCAACAATTAAATTGATCCTTCCTTGTCCATGTCCCCGGCCTCAAACTCGGGTGCGCAAACTAAAAGGCCTTTCAGTGTCTCTTTGTAAAGGAGTGGTGGAAGATTGCTGAAGCAGAGTTGAATGACCTCCTCTTTGTGATTCTTTTGAATCTTCATCTTGGATTGTCATAATTTCACGCGAGAAGATAGTTTTCTTTGGAAGCGCGCAATAGGTAGCAACTTCATAGATACCAACTTCATGTACTGAAAATGGTATTAGATCTCCCTTGATGCATTTCTCTTGACCATCTTTGCAGTACTTGAAGCACTGGTGTAGGGATAATGGAACCATGTCGTGCTCATGAATCCATGGTCGACCTAGTAGAGGGGTTAAAAGAGGTATCGATGTCGATGATATGAAAGTTAACTGTTGTCACGAGTTCTCCAACCTTCATAAGTAATGTAATTGATCTGAGGGCTCTTTCTCCTTTTTGGTTGAATCCTCTTAACATCATCTTATCGGTCGTAAGCTCTTGAGCTTCAATATCCAAATAAGCTAATGTCCGTAGGCTCATCAAGTTAAGAGATGCTCCAGGATCCACAAAAACTCTGGATAACACAAATCTAACGATGTTGACGGAGATGTAGAGCGGATGGTTGTGGTCGGCAGTACCGAGCAACAAGTCTTCATCTGTGAAGGTTTCCTCGGGCTGTTCTTTCGACGAGCAAACTTCTTCTGAGGATGTGCTGGCGAACTGAGCTAAGCAAATTTATGGGTCAAGAAAAGCTGTAACCAGAGACTCTCTCATCTCCTTTAACAGGATCTGAGCATAGTAGATGCTTAATGGGGTCGGCTACTTCCTAAGATGACTTAGCACATTTTAGTCTACTTTGTATAATCCTCCGACTTTATCTTGATCATGTGGTTCTTCCACTAGTGGAGGTGGGGGTATCTCTTCTCGAGTCATTATCTGTTTTCCTTTGTTTGTTGGAGTTGTTCTTGATGGTAACACTTTTCCACTCCTTAAGTTAACTTCTGTGATTTCTTCTTCTTAAGATATCAATGTTGAATCTTCTGGTGTCTTTTTCTCTCTGTCAGAAAGATCTAAGTTGATGGTAAGCGGCGTACCGAGATGCTCGAGAGTTGGCTCCTTGTTATCGGTGCTGTCGTAAGTGGTATTATTGATGTCTTCTTTGGACTTGACAATGAGTTCATCAGACTCGAGTACGATTTAAGGATCATTTTGGGGATCGAGATCGAAGCTAGATTGGTCATAATCAGTTACGTTATCACCAAAAAATTGTTAAAGCGTAGCCGAAATCACAATCATTATATTCACAAGACCTTGGAGGGACAAAAAGATAATCATACAAAGTCAGGGGTTCAAGGATTTTTTTCCATGAATCCGAGACAACCAATCTAGTAGAGGCAGCCCCTATCCTACCCCCGTGCTATCAATCTTTGCAGTGACGTTTTTCTTCTTCTGGTTCTTTATTCTTGACGATGACGGATCTTCTAGCTAAATCTTCATCTCGGGCTTGGTATGTTACGGACTCTAAATGGAGGCTTGTTTTGATGAAGACTGGATCTTGTTCAATATTGTCTTGGATGATCTGCTCCATACCTCATTCTATCCTTCTTCAGTGTTCGTTGAAGCCTGTTTTAATGAATCCTGCATGTGATTAAGGACTCTCTTGAGTTTATCCCAAGTTGTACTCCATCCATCTGTTCTAGTATACAAATTGATTGGGGAGATTGACTCGGCCGATATCATGTTTGCAGAACATTTTTCAGGTTCTCTCAAATACTCCTTTGGGATCGTTATATTCTCTTCCTTGTGGTTCTTCTCGAGCCATTCTTTAAAGATGAAGGATTTTTCTATAGTGTGCCCAAGCAACAGGTGATATGGGCCAATAATTTGGTTAATTCTTCTTATCCACCTCTTCGGGCTTCTTTGGCTCTTGCTGTTTGAATTTTGGCTTCTTCATTAGAACCCTAAATATTTTAGGTACAACATCATCCTTGAAGGAATACACAACTTTCTATCACTCTAACAAGGATATTCTTTTATCTCCTGATCGAGGTGCTCCTTCTTGAGGCGGTCGCTAGTTAGATTGACTATTTTGTTTCTGACAGTACTGTGACGAAGACTGGCGATGCTCTTCTACATATATCTTTATCAGCTAATTTCCTTTGTTGACGGTCGCCACTACTCCTTATTTCTTTTTGAACACTTTAGCCAACATAGCCTTTTCATGTGGCTCTATGTGCTTTATTTATTCTTGAAGAGTACTGGCTTTACTAAGTAGCTTCTTGAAGGATTTGATGGTGAGTCCCTTAAGCATGAAAGCTACTGGCCCATGAATGCTCTTGAGTAGAATTTCAATCGCATGATGTTCCTGTAGCTGAGGTTCAAATTTCATGCTAAGGTTTCTCGACCTCAAAATATAGTCTACCAAATTTTCGCTAGACTTTTCTTTCCATCATGAGTTCTCTGATAGACACATGGAGTTGTGCCCTGGTAAATCTTTTCACAAATAACTGCTCTAATTCAGAAAATATTTGAACTAACCCATTGGGCAAGTCAGCATACCAATTGAAAGCAATTCTTGAAAAGCTACTGACGAACTGCTTGCAGAGTAAAGCTTCATTATTTCTTGTGTTGCCACAACTGCTTAAAAAATGCACTATATACTGTCTCGGATTTCCTATCCCGTCAAATATCTTGAAGTTTAGGGCCACAAAACCCTTTGGGAAAGGCACAGCATCGAACTCTTTCGGGTAAGGTCTACCCTTCAAAATTGATGCACCGCCCTTGGATTGGGCTAAGGAGTCTTGTACTTGTTCAACCATTTACTTGAACTCCTTTTCTGGCATGACACTTAATAGAGAATCCTTTCTATGTCGTTCATCTCTGTTTACTGAAGCAACCTCTCTCCTTTCATCTATGATTTGTATGATTTTTGGCTGATTGATTTCTAGAGAAGCCAATTGAGGTGCTTGTGATTTCCCCTAAATTGTGGTCATAGTAGGCATGGCTGCGGTCATTTTCTTCTATTATTTTCTCCAGAGACTAACCTGCTCATTCCTTAGGAGGATAAACCTACGTAGTTCATCTACAACGTTCTTTTCGGTGTGAGGTTGAGCCTCACGCACAGATGTGGTGACTATCGTTTCGATCACATGGACATCCATGAAATCCTCCTCAAGGTAACCATTGTAATCAAAATCTTCATTGTCTCTTTTGACGGAAACTCTGTGTTCTTTAGCTTGGAAATTTCAATCCTGAGTTTCTCAACTTTCTCTTTAATTATTGATTCTTTGCTCGCTTTAAAATCTAGAGGACCCTGATGGACATCCTCTACCTGTTCCACCATCTCGCTGGCGATTTTCGCGACGATGTCAGATATTTCAGATCCTGGTTTCATTTCCTGTCTTACAGGCTCACTGGACTGTATCAGTGCAGCGACCTTGGGTATCCATACCTTTTTTCTTTTTTGACGATGATTTCTCTGGACGGAGCATCTTAGTAGAAACATCGATATGTCGAGGGAAAGTATACTCGCCATGGTGTAGACCGATTACAGTGTCAAGTAATCATCTTACCTATACCTTTGGGATTGTAGGAGTATCTTCATGAAGGGTGATGGGTAAAATCTTCGGACCCAGTCTCGACTTAACCGATCAACAACCTGCGGTCCTGGTGGTAGTATGATCAGTAGTAACTACTACAGTATTAATTCTGTTACCCAAACTGAACCAAACGGGGCTGCGGGTAGGTGGAACTCCATCTATATCGTGGGACTGTCTGGCGAACTTGATGCCCTTCAAAATTTCCCTCTTCATGCGAGGAGAAACTGCATCTCCCGCTCGTTTAAGTAACTCGCTAACTGAACATCCTTCTTTGGTAGCAAGTCTTCTAAAAACTGCACTAACTCGAGTGATAGGAGTTAACTTTTTCCTCTCCTCTTTATGTCCATGAAGTGATGGTAATGTGGCAGCGATCCTTCGGATACTCTTATATCCATCAGTATCTATCAGAGGATGGAATCTACTTCCTCGCAGGAGTTGATAAATTTCTGGTAACACTTCCTCAACATGATGAGGCTCCTCCTCAACGGGTGTCTTCTAAGGAGCCTGGGCTTTGATGTCCCTCCAAACTTTTCTGTTACGGTTCATCCTTTGAGTTCAGGTCAGCGTTACAGTCCTTGAACTTGATCCAATTTAAAACAAAGGTGGTGGGATGGTTAATCCCTCAGTCATATCATCAACAATCATTACTTCTTTCCTCTTAGCAGTAGCGGGGCTAGCAGGTTTGGCAGGTGTTGCGACGACAGTAGTTTTAGACTACTTGCAGGAAGGTAAGTCCTGAAGATGGCTAGTGTATCTCTGGAGCGGCGATCTTCATTAATACAAATGGGGTTTTCCCGAGGATGACCTCGAGATCTTCAAATCTAGCTCTAAACATGATGGTAGGAGCGACGTTACGGGCGCTACGGTCCGTTGGCAGGTTGCAAGAAAAGGTCAGCGTTGGGTAAGCCATCGTAACTGGCTTGAAAACAAAAAGTTTCAGGGTTTGTTATATGGCGAAAAACCTCGTACATTTTTAGTGCAAGCACTAAAAATAGAGATTGATCTGTAGACTGGGCGGGTCTTAATTTATTGGTATTTTAAAATATTTTTTGAGAAAAAGTGTAAAATTTAATTAATAAACAAAAATTTCAAAGTGCGCATAGCACAACACAATATGGTTTAATTTGCGGAATAACAAATCAAATTTGGAAGGGAGATGTGAAGTATTTTAGGACCCAGTGCGAGACCTGTTTAGTGGCAGAAAATTCCCAGGTAGAACTAGTCCACCGACACACCTATTGGGGGTCCAACGACACAGGAAAATTTAAGGAGTCCTTAATGGCCTTTTGAACCCCTCTGTTCAAAGATTGTTGAACAGATAGTCCTGAAGTCCAAGGAGTTAGATGTACTTTCCCAAGATAGAAATGGGTAAAATATGCCAACGGAAGAAGGGTAATTTAGTTAAAGTGGGACATAAACACATTACTGATGTGTGTAGACAATATTTCTTGATTTAAATGGAGAGAAAAGCTTGTCCCCAGCGGAGTCGCCAGAAGCTGTCGGCGCTATTTTGGGTTGGTGGTGTTGCCCGTAAGAAGCTGTTGGTCACCAGAATCAAAATCTCGTCGCTTTCTTTAGAAGGACATTTTAATTTACATATATATTTAGTTTTAGAAAAATATGAAATCAAATTGACGACATATATTTCATAGTTTAAATAAAAGAGTAATGTACCTCAAATCCTGTATCTATCCCAAAGTATAAACATAAGACTTGATGATGAGGCACGATCAAATAAACTAAAAAATATATGACGTCTATTTGGTCAGCGAAACCTTTGTATTTGCCGACAAGTTTCCCTATTTAATACGAAGAATTAAATAGGATTTATATTAAACTGGGTTCGGACATGCTTCCTATAAGGTTAAGCCCTATAGTTAATTACATCTCAAATGACCAAAGTCACCTAAGAAGAATCTCGATAAAAATCAAGAAATATTATCTTCAAGAAGTTTTAAAGGGCAGGACTCTTCAATGAGATCAGACGTAGAGGTGTGAAAGGGAATTGGTTCAAATTTTTAATATTCTATTATTGAGTCCAAAGGAGGAAAAACTAGGGGATGTCATAGCTCCAGAGGAGAACCTTGGTGACTTCCTAAGTTATCCTAATGTTTGGCTTCAGTTTTAAAGAGAGATATTTAGGTGTTTCATCCTACCAATTTTATTTGTTAGAGCTTACATTCGTGTTGAACGATCACACAAATAGCCTGGAAGAGATGAGGATTTAGGCCGTGACAGACGACAACCCCAGAATCCTAAGACGAGTTATGGCTTATATTGTATAGAAGGGTTATACAAAGGCCTAAAGATAAGGTGAGGATTTACGTTTCATAAGAAAGCAACCTCGAAGCCCTATGGCTTTGTTTTTTAAATCTAAGGAAGGAAGATTGGTTTAGCTGGGGAATACATGTTTTGCTGTTGAAGATGGTTGTGCTGCCTACCATACTAGCTCCAAGCCCCTACCGTGATGAGTTTGGGTTTTCTATTGTGTCAAGTTATAATTTAAAATCAGGTGGCTCTATGGTTAAAGTATTTTAAATTTTATGGGGGGCATATTAAAGTTGATTAGAGCGACACCGGTTAGGATCCTACGGTTCCCTCGTTCCGACACCACTATTTTTTATTGAATTCATTTAGTCCAAATGAACTTACTAAACTCAACTTAATGAGTTCCATAATTTCATTTAGATAGTGGGAAGCCTCGTTAGCAACCGTAGGTTACCTCCTCCGAGGGATTCCAGGTCATCCAATAGAGAAGTCTTAATTTAGTTGCAATTGTAGTTTTGTGTTATGTTTGTGATTAAATTTTGAGTTATTTTATATTTTTAATGTTATGGGGGTAAATTTTATCTTGGTTGTTTTTAATTTTGGTTCTTATTTTGGTTTTGATTTTGTGGCTATCTTGATAGCTTTAGTTTTCATGTAGGGTGGCATTGTTGTATAGCATGCAAATTTGCAGGTATAAAAGTACAGTATGAAAGTACAAGAAAGGCAATGTTGAAAACTATAAAAGCGTACCTGGAGAGCCTTCTCGTTCCACCACCTGAAACTAAAAAGGCATGTTAAGGCAGTTTATATGAAACAAGGAAGTAAAATTTTGGTAGTTTTCCTAAACTTATGTCATATCTTAGTAGGTCCTTAGGAGTTTATTTAAGGATGATTTCGTCAAGCAAAACAAATTAAGTTTAGTAAATCTTCAAGATATCCAACAGATCTAGGAAAGAAGCAGGTTCGTGCTACTCTCTCCTACCTGGTGGAAAATCTTGAGTTTTTTTAAGCTTATTATGTTGTTTAATAATTCATTCTATAAAACACCATAATGCTCAATGAACATTGATGTCTCAATTATCCCTAAAAATAGGTCAATTATCGCCTGTGATTCAATTTAAGAATTATGAGGGTTAAGACCCTCAAACAGGCAAGTTAGTGTTGTTGGAACACTTAGCCAAATTTTAATTGGGCTTGTAGTGTTTGAAATATGTTTTAATTTTCAATGATATTTACTTTTCTAATCCTCATTTAAATGAAACTTGATTTAGACTAAGTCACTACTAAGCCCTTAAGA